>CM076651.1:24146468-24158612 GCA_038496675.1 Rachycentron canadum
CCCCTCGAAAAAGGCTATTTCTCAAGGCTATCCTCGATGCTCCCCAAGATGAATGGTGTTGCTCCGCAGGTCCTGGGTCGTATCGTAACAGTTCTTATCTCCTGATGCTTCTTTATGAGGATATTAGCATTTGTGAGCCTGGCTGCTGCAATCAGAGTTTTCCCCACGCTGGAGGTCTCACACTATAGAAATCACAGAAGATGCTGTGTTATTTTTTCCCCTTGACTTAAAGAGGAGAACAACAAATAAATTGGAGCGTGTGGGGAAATTATATGATGCACACTGGCACAGAGAAACAATCAAATTTCTCCCATAATGTCCTTTAAGTGCTTGTGAATGTGCGGCATTGTGCATGTGTGTGTGACAGATACAGTATGAGCTGGTTCGGGAGGTGGCCTGCTGTTGTGGAGGGTCTCCAAACACTCTGGCTTTTTTGGTAACAGTGAGTGGCACTGAAGGGAGTGTGTGAGGAGTTTAATTCCCACTGCAGTTAGCCAGCACTGGGAATCAAACTGTACTTTAAACAAATGCAAATATGAATAATACAAAACATCTGAAAACTATTTAAAATGCCTAAAATCTTCAAAGACAGTCTCTCTCGGGTTACAGAAATGCCACCATATGAATCAATTTCAAGTTCTCTCACTTAAAGGAGCTCTTTGGAAGACACGGCAAAAGACTGATAGTGAGACCTGAACATATTCCACTGGTGTTAAGATTCACATCGTCTTCACACTCTGGGTTCAGTTTGAATTTAGTATGCTGCATAGCTCTGCTGATGACAAGAAAGAGAAACTAAATCTTGCAAGGTTGGATGGTGGGTCCAGGAGGGCGGGGCATGGGAGCGTCGCTGAGGGCTTTGTTATAATAATATTAATAATAGTAAAATAAAAAATATATCTACTACCACATAACTCAAACAGCGCTGCAGGAGCCAGGAATCAAACCACTTCTGATCGGTGGACAACCTGTGCTACATCCTGGGCCAAAGATAAATGAGAAGAGTAGCTGTACTTCTATCTCTATTTTATGTTCTACTGCCTAAATTTTACATTGTGTTTTTTTACTCCACACCAAGTATCTTTACTCTCTGAATGAACAGTCTGTTATTTTCCATTACTGACTGACTGGTAACATCATTTCAGCCTGATTTTAACAGATAGTCAATAGTCAACCGCTTTCTTGAATATTTCAGAGTCAAGTTTCATTCGTCTTCATTCTAGAGGAACCATCTCTTCTTTACACATGCACATGTGGAAAACATCTACTAAGACACAGGAGGAGCGTGTGAGGGAGGAAGCGTGGGCCTGAATGTGAGAGAGGCTGAGGGACTTAATGAGAGGATTTGGATTTGTGTTTAATTTCTCCAGAGTTGCAGGATTTGAGGAAACTGAAAGCGAAGTTAACTCACGGCAGCTGACAGTCAGCTCAGCTCAGATGTTTCCAGTACATTTAGATTTCACACACTGTGGGCCTGGTCTGCTGCTGCTCTGCGCACTCACCTTGGCCTGTATACCTGTGAGCTTGTTTGCTGTTGTTGCACTGAGTGGTCTCCTGCTGTGCAGGAGTCTCTGCTTGGGTAGCACAGGGTCATGTTGATTGTGCAGCAGGACAAGTTTGCACTGCAAACTGCCAAATTCATCCAGGGGTAAAGGACATTCACAAAATTACTTTTCTGACAGGTTGAAATGTTGCTTTCCTTGACCGCTACAAACGTCTTGCCCTTTCTCCTGGCATACGCAGTTGTTTGACCACCTGCACACTGTTATTTACACCTGCACATTGCAGTGTGGTAAATTTTAAACACTGCAGACAGGGTGATGGACTGGTGGCATCAGTCATAACTCACACATGATAGATGTGGCATTAGAAACAAATACTTTATCATCAGTGTCGATTGGAGTACTGGTATTTTTCCTCCAAACTCTCATCAAGAATTCTTGATTTCTTCTAGACCGTGCCTGTACAAGCACACTTTCATTTGAAATGTCAGGCTTTTAAAATACACACAGGACCATAAAATTGCACAGCTATATAAAATTAGTTCAACAGTTTGAAGCTGAGTCAAAGTGATCCTCAATATGAGCCAGCGTCTCTCTTTAAAGTTATTTTGTTAACTGTCAAACATGACTTCTGCAATTGTGACAGCCATCCCTGCCCTGGGGTTGGTTCTCCCTGCATTATTTTAAAGGGAAGATTCAGGCATTAATAAAAATTCATTTAAAACATGTAATTTCATTGAACTGCCTAACTAACGCAGCTCTTGCATTGAAATAACAAAAACATAATTCAAATATTCACTGAAATAATCCATTGAAATAAATCAAGTGCATTTTCATCCTTATACAACAATGTAAAGAACAACATCAACAAAAATTTATCACATTTTATTTTCTTTCTTCTTTTTTTTTTTTTTTTTAATCCCTCTGGCATTGTGAGGTGTGTGAGGACTTTGGACTATGCAGCCATGACCAAGTTGTTCCCTAACTGGTCTGAAGATGGAGAGGCTGTGTAGCAGACAAGTTAAAATGGAATATTATAGAAATATTATACATATTACTATATTGGACTTGAAGAACAAACTGATTGCAGAAAAAAAAAAAAACTATCAACTATATATACGATGCGTTTCCAGTAGCAGTGCGCAACATTGCTGGGACACATAGCCGCTCCTGCAGCTCGTATATTGCACTCGGCCATATTGCAATTTTGGATTATATTTCAATTAACCGTAGCGTGTTTCACAATGGGAAATATGCAAAAACAAAGAATCAGAGTTGCACAAACAAACAACAAATCTGAAAACAGTTTACACTTAATGGACATTTAACAGCAAGGCTAAGAATCTGCAGATCTGCTAGTGGCTCTGTAAGGCTGTACAGTTACAGTGAGTGCTGACATGCTGGCATTTAGAAAATGTAATGTTTACCATGTATATAATTTTAGCTGAATATTTTAGCATGCATGCTAGCTAATCTGCTGAATTGCACCAGACACAAAAGCTTGATTGACTCGACATGTCAGAGGATTAGGATTCAACCTGTGGGACACATGAATATCCAGCAAATCCTATCAAATAATCTGGATCAAGGAGCTGGAGACACTACAAACCAACATGGTCATGGTTACATCCTTGCTCCTATGCAGCCTGGACTCTGTTTCACTGCTGCTTTCACTTTACCCTTCACATTACCATATGATGAAATCAACCTATTCAACCTAATCTATTTCTTTATACTATGTACATTTTTGTCATCTGAAAATGTAATGGCATTTATGTAGTAATGTCATTGGAAATTATACAGTAACATTGATAGACTCAAGTTAGTTTAATTGAAGTTACAGTAGCAGAGTGGCCTGATGTCAGCAGTCAAGGACCACATCTATATTTTTACCCAGCGCACTACATCATATCAGCACATATGCACTATACATTAAATTACATGCTCTCTGAACTATTTCTGTCAGGCACCATGAAAGTGCACACATGTAGCCTCAGTGCAGAACTGCTGACAGATGCTTCAAATATTCTCCTGTAGACATTTACAATCCAGACTCAGGATTGCACCAGATGCTTCCAGCAGCTCATCAGGTGAAATGACAACTCACGTATGTGTGTGTGTGTGTGTGTGTGTTTGTGTGTGTGTACGTGCGTACACTGTTTGGAAAATGTGAGGACAACTTTTTCTTTGCGTGTCCAGGAATGTATTATTCATTTGAATGCAGTGTATGTACTGACAGTATTGTCTATGTCAGATCAATTTAAGTGAAGCTGAAGCTCTTCACTCACCCCGGATCTGGGTATTCAGGCGTACAAGGTGGCGTCACGACGCTGTGGGAGGGAGTGACTATTGTTATTGATGATGGCCTCGAACCCACAAGGTTCAGGCTTTAGACAGAGCCTGCAGGAAAGAGTCTGGTAGCTGACTCTTACCACGAAGTGGACTTTTTTTGATACTCCCACAATGCACCAGGGTGTCTTTGAAGTGGCCTATCACATCAATGCAGAAGAGGTGTGTGGAGAAAAAGTGGGATGAATCAGGCTGATGTTATGTTACCGGTCCCTCCACCTGAATACCAAACATTGCCAAAACGAAACAAAATAATTGTTGCAAAAAAGTTAAAGTTTGATTACTTATTTTCCAGAAGGGAAGTAAACCTGCAGAACAAGCTGTACAGAACAAGCTGTTCAGTGCCTCTGACATGAGAGGGCTATATGGCAGACTGCCCTGTCAGCCCCAGATCACCAAGAACACAGAGTTGGCCAGTTGGCCTCCAATTCAGTGTTATCCCCTCCACGGCCTGTTAGGTAGGTTTCAGGTGGGAGAAAATTTCCTCTCTGTTAGTAAAAGGAAGGACAGGGGTGAGGAAGGAAAGGTGATCAGGATGCAGGCAGTATTAAACAAGCATTTCAGAAAATACAAATTCACAAAGTTGACCCACGGCTCTACCAGGGGTACCTAGTCCTCCCAAGAGTGTTGCACCAAAGTAGCTGTAAGGCCATAGAGGGGGTGAGGAGGAGGAGAGGTGAGGCACCTGAGTAGATGACTGCTCCTCCGTGTGCCGTTTACACACAAACTTCCCACCTACAGGCCAATGGCCCCTCGTTGGATCTCCCCTCGATTTTGGATGCCCTTTCTGTTCCCAGCTGGAACTGGTGTATTTGGAGGTGAGGACTGTTGCTTCTACTTGTGTCGGCCTAACTGAAATAATGTGAGTTTCTGAAGAGCAGTTTCGATGCTCAGAGCGGGCTGCACCACTGTCCGTCAATATGGACAAAGAGTTGGGGCACGTGTAGAGATTTAGGTGGGTGTGTGCATGCTGTTCACAAACTAACATTCACCAGTCACTCAAAGCAGTCACGTCCTCAATTAAACAGACCTTTAAGCCTTCAAAAAATTGAAATGGGTTTATAAAGTTTTATAAAGGTTCACTCACAGTACAGTTGCCATGAAGGAAGAAATTAGATCAAAACCATTTTTTTGTAGCAGGCTGTAAAGATCTTTAGTTCTGCTGTAATGTTGGACATTTTAACAGAGGAGTCTATGGGGATTGACTCACTTTTAGAGCCAGACTCAAATGGCCATTTAAGGAACTGCAGGTTTTGGCGGTGAAGGTATGGTTATATGTTTCAGACCTGCAGGTTGCCGCTTGGCTAAACCAACGGGGGAAATTCAGATTGAGCATCAGTGGTTACATGCAATGTGTAAGGGCCTACACATTCACGTGCTCACCTTTACTGCTCACCCATAGTAAGGAAAAGGTGAGTGTGAAGTCTCTGCTCTGCTTGACGCTTAGTTGCAGCCAATCCTTTGCATTCCTATTGTAAGACACTCATACTCATAGAGAACTGTGACCTAGGGATTTTATTATAATTTCTTCTTGAATAATTGGGACTGTTCATATTTTGTCCTGATATCCTCTCTGGTTCAATTTGGAAATTTTTTCTAAATATTTTAACATGTCTAATTTAGTGATGTAATCCCCAAAATAATTAAACTATAAAACGCAGTGCTGTACCATTACCTGGTGAGACTGAGGTCTAGAGAATTAGTAGTCTCTATCTCCATCTCCCAGCAGTGGCAGTGTAAGTGCTTCTCATGAAGCCTTTAGAATCCTGCTGTTTCACAGAGCATGTCCCTGGCAGTCACTGCACAAGCTGAAGAGGGCACGTTGAAGGTGATTTTTCCATCAGCCTTTGACTCATTTCACCACCTGCCATTGCCAGACATTTTGGAAACAGTCCATGTGTGGAAATCACAGCAGATTCTGTTTACAGTAATTACACAGCTACAGCACGGTCTTTAAATGAACACAGGAGTGATTTATTGCTCTGTGATGGAGTAAAGAAAGCGAGGCTGAACGTTAAGGAAAGATGTGGCTGATAAGCTGTACCCTAATAACTCTGCCCGTGAGTAAATGAAGATCTTGACAACAGCTCTTGGTGTCTGCTCGAAGTCAGTGTTGTTTGACACATAACTCAATGACGTGACAGTCAGGACTCTTCTTTAAACATCCTTCTTGGCTACAGCAAATCCGGTCTCCCTCTTGATTATCCTCCTCAAAGAAACCAGTCCAGACTTAGTTGGATCACAAGCAGAGCAGAGTCTCTGTTGTGTTTACATCCCCAGAGAAGCAGTAGCCAAACTCAAATGACAAAGGGAGCTTTGGCCTCACAGACAAAATCTCTACTGGGGTAAATCCAATCAATTGATGTGCTGCTTTGAAGCTCCTGTGTTTATTCGATATCTGATGACTGTTTTCTGAGCTACACAGTTCCACCACTTGATGACAACTGCTCTAAAGAGGTCTCTCTCTAAAATACTGGTGCGCATTCAACCACACCCACTGACATGTAAAAGGATGATGCAATTAAAATGGAAATAACAGTATCAGGTTGGATATTTCTTTGCAATGGAAAAGGGTGAATATATACAAGCAACAGCAGCAACAGTGGAGTTGCAAATACCAGTTCTTTCACTGAAAACATCAAGGTCTTTTCTTTCCTATTTCTTTTCCAATTTCTTGATACCTGATCAGTTTTGTTTAAAATTACAATTACGGAAATTCTCCTCACATAAACCCAATGCTAATCCTTTAACAAACTCTCCACTGTTTGCTATGTGTTTTGTTATTAGAGTTTGTGCGCACTCTGTGAACACTGATGCAATGTAGTCGTTGTAGTTTGAAACTGCTGTTCAACGTATTCTGTCTCCGTCCCGTTTATTATTCTGATGTGAAATACACCGTTAGGCAAACGCATGATGCCATTTATGGATGGTATTTATTCTGCAAGAGCCCAAATTTTATTTTCACTCATTTGCACTGCCCACCGCTCCATGCTGGATTCAGATGGTGCAGACCTGCAGAGATCAAAGAGTCATCCCATAGTCTGTCTATAAAAGTGAACGGTGGGGCTATAATGTGAAGTCAATGCAGAGCCCCAAACCTTCATTCTGACCATCAGGGGGCGACTCCACTGGTTGTAAAAAGAAGTCAGATTGCATTGAAGTCTAATGTATCACACAGTCAGGTCAGATCCACCCCTCACTCCTCCTCACCGCCACCTTCTCCTCCAAATATGGATTTGATCTGGTTTAAAAAAAAAAAAAAAAGATGGCCGACGGCCATATTACAAGATGGCTGCATCAAAACGGCAGCTCACAAAGAAATGGGTGACGTAACGGTTGGTTGAAATTTGGGCCCACACCAAGAATGGTGATAACTAGACATATATCATTTTAAAAATCACTCCAACTCAAGTGGATAACAAAGACAGTGGCGTGTCAGTGATGCTCAACATCTCACATTCAGAACATAAAATTAACAAATGTATGAACTATAACACTCAGGAATACAAAGGTGTATTTGTTCCACACCAGTAGGAGGGTTATTAAAATGGTGTCTGAACATATTTGCCATCAACAATAAAGTAAACTCACTGAATTTAGCAGCTCTCTCTCTCTCTCTCTCTCTCTCTCTCTCTCCTCTATGGAGCTGAATGATGCAACTGTTTCCTTTTTCTTATTGGTAAAAGTAGTGATCAAATGAAAGTGTTGTTTCATCTGCTGCTGTTTTTGCTTCCTCTTTTATGAAAACTAATTGATGGTAGAGGAAACACTTTTAAGTGCAGCAACAATCATCAAAATCCATTTTGAGGCTGTGACACAGTTAAACAGTTGCAGTGCGCAGTGGGTGTTTGGTGCCACTGGTTACAGAACATTATTATTCATTAGTGTGGATGAACATATTGTTATGATAAAGAGCTTAGACGTTGAACAGCGTGTTGACAAGCTGACTGTTCAGTTGTTTTAACCTCTCCTCAATGAAAACATGTTTTGCATCCAGCACCTTAGCAATATAATATGGTATATATATATATATATCTTTTTAGGTTTTGTAGGAAGTAAAAAGTGCACTGATGTGTAACTTTTCATTGACATGGATGGGGGGAGTCAAAACCCAATGAGCGAGCAACCTTTGAGCGAGCAATTCCCGTTTTACTTGCCATTCTCTCTCAGTAACAGGACAGATACATTTTATGGCTGCATTTAAACAAAATTATCATCACAAATAAAGCAGAAATGATTGATGTGTAGTTATGTGAATATCAACAAGATTCACCCAAAAACAACAGGAAGAGTCTCATATAAACAGCTGTTTATGGCTTTGAGCTCTCTCTCTCTCTCTCTCTCTCTCTCTCTTACACCTTGGTGTTACAAGCATCAGTTATATGCAGCAATATATGAAAAACTGTGGCGGGACCAATTACATATCATATTAACTAAAAATTACAAATAATTATAAGTTACTACATGAATGGGACAATACAAATATAGTCAAAGATGTAACCTAACACACCTCTCCCATTAAACAACTGCTGTGGGTATACACAGTTCACAGTCACAGTACGTTAGGCCCACAGCCAATGACAGTGAATCCACGGCGTCTCATGATGGTTGCTACAGCTACGCTATGTACCCAGCAGCCACCCGCAGGAGCGCAGAGCTCTGGTGCAGTCAAAGACCAAACTGCAGTTGCTTCTTAACATGACACAAAGCGCTGTTACAAATGTTACAGTTTGGTTTTGTCTGGACCCAAAAGCAGACACAAAAGGAGCAGTGAGTAAACAGTTATTTAATAGAAGGTAGTGACAGTGGCAGGTATGAGGAGCGAGGCTGGCAGGGGTTTCAGCAGGTGAGCCGGCAGGCATGGAGGGTGATCCGTTGGTGAATGAGCCACAAGGGAGAAGGTGAGCAGATGGCACAGGAATCCTGGACGAGAGGAACACGCAAGATTCGTGGAGCACACGGCAACACAAGGAATAAATCATAGTCCAAGAAACCACTGGAAAGTCATGGCCGAGAGTTTGTACCACAGGGATGGTTGAACAATTTGGCGCCGACTGTCTCGAGGGTCGACACCTTTATACTGACAGGTGGATAATTGGCTGATGACTTCCAGGTGCACAGGTAGCTCAGGTGCCGATGAAGGTGCTGTCCACACACATACACACTCACACACACAAGAGGAGGAAAACATGAGGGAGAGAGAGAGAGAAAAGGCAGGGAAAACCAGGGACGGTCCAGGTCACGGCCAGAGCCTTGTCAACAAAACCATAAATGAGGATAAAGTGCTGACGATCCCATACAATGGGCGGAATTGGAGGATGTTTACTTCCACACTGAGAGCAGTTTAGCAATATAACCCTCCCTGACTCTTCAACACAAAATGTCGACAACCCCACAGAAAACGACAACTTCTCTTCTTTAGTAGTTTTATGGAACAGAGCCATGGCTTTCTGAGTTTTATAGGTGTTGGAGTTTTATAGCTTCTTCCCTTGCTTACAGTCTTTATGCTAAAATAAGCTGGCAGAAAGAAATATTCTTGCATCTACAGACACACTTGAACCTGAAATCTGATAATAATTCGTCATGATGTCAGTATTGTTGTGATGCACATTCTGTGTATGTCAGCGATGCCACTAGACAAGAGCCAGATGCGTTTACATTAGTGACTGTTTCTGTTTCAGTTATAAAACGCTGTGGGGCACGTGGCGTACAGCCTGTGCAGACACTTTGGTCTAAACAGTGTCAGGGTGATACAAATATTTGGATTATTCTCTGCTGAAAGTGAGATGGATGTTTGTTTAGGTATGAAAAACCAAGTCATCGCAATTATGGGAGCAGCGTGCAGGAGGAAAACATGGCTGTATACTGTCGCAAACAGTATACAAACAGCCATTGACTGTGCTTAAGTTGCCTAAGGGTCACAATTATAACACACCATGACATTAAAAGGTGCTAAATTTACTTTCTATGTCATGTGGAAAAGAAAGAAATGAATCACAAAGAGCCCATTTTCTTTGGTTATCAATTTTGCAAAATAAGAATCTTGCACATTGTTTCGCTTGCAATGATTTGTGACTTTTTTGTCTGGCAAAACATTGCAAATAAAAACAAAGTTTGTGTTTTAATTCAACATAAAATGACATCCTCTCTGTATTTTCAGGACAGAACCATATACATCCTTATATTTCTCTTTTGCAGATGTATTAGAAAGTGCAAAACCATAGTCATATCGCATAGAGCTGCGCAATTAAATATAAATCGAAATATAATCGAAATCGCAACATGGCCAAGTGCAATCTCCAAATCAAAGCAGCTGGAAACAAATAACAGGAGTTGCAATTTTTTTATAAAGTTCAAATGTGTCACAACATTGTTGAGCGTTGTACGCACCATAGAGGTTGTGCTGCTACAAATCACATTCTCCAAACGTAAGTGAAAATACTTGTTTGGTATAAGACCCAGCGAAATTGCTTCATCATCATTTTTAGATTTTTTTCAGTGAAAATCATTCCAACCAAAATCATATCTTATATCACAACCATCTGCCTGTTTTTTTTTTTTTGTTTTTTTTTTTTTTTAATATTGTATGTCTTACCTATGCTATATTCCCTGGCCATATGCCATATCTTTCACAATATTGTGAAAAAAGCCATTTTTTTCAGGACGTCTGTACAGCCTGTCATGCTTCTGAGTGAATATTGTGTATTGGCTAGTTTAGCCTGGACTGTATTGGGTTTATTAAAATGGCCAAATAGCCTAATCCTTTTCCAATTTGGCATACGTATCAAGCTAGTGACAAGTTAGGGACATAAGATAAAACATGAATTACTGCAGTATAACAAACCATAAAGCAACTTAACATAACATAAAGTAACGTAACATAACAAGGTAATGTAACATAGCATAACATAATATAATATTATTTGATTGCACATATTTGTACTTCAGACTTACATTTTCATCTCACTAAAACTATGTTTCTTGCATTCCTTTACCCTCACATCTCCTCCTGCGTCTCTCCATTGCTTCTCAGCGGGAGGCGCAGAGATGGACGCAATGAATGGAATTTAGATGCGCTCTTGGTACTTTCCTCGTGGTTCTTGTCATTCCTCTTTTCTTTTACTCCTCATTCCTCTTATCTTCACATCTCCAGGCACTCCCAATTTTACATGTGAGAGGGATGCAGGGAAAAGTTGTGAGGAATGGGTGATGAAGGCAAAACATGTTTTGTGGATGCAAACTAGATTGAGGTTGAAAATGTCTTTTCCATGAAGAAACAGCAAGATGGATTTGCTTGTACGTAAAAAGCAGAAGGAAGAAAGTGGTCACCCAAGACGAGAAATACACTTCATTCATAAACTGTTTTCTGTTACGCAACTCTATTTTTGATTTAGCGAAATGATCCAGTGAAGTATTAATGACACTTTCTCTAAAAAAACTCAACTCAACAAATCAACAAAAGGTTGTGATGGTCTTCTTGTGTCTCCACTGTAAACTAATCCTTGAAATGCACAGTCTGTAACTTCGGCTGCGAGGGGGTCTCTCAATCACACAGGAACAAAAGAGGGTGTTTGGTGTGGTCATGAAATGATGGGATCATGGGATTTGTTGTCTTCAACTCCCAGTTTGGATTCCTTCAGTACCAGTGGTTCAGGAGGTTTTTACCTGGAGCATGGAGTTTGCATGTTTCTCCTGTGTGAATCCTGTCCACAGTCCAAAGACATGCACGATAATTCATCAATAATTATTATAATTGATTGGTGACTGTAAATCACCTGTGGCCGTGAATGTGTCGGTTGTTTGTCAGCCTTGTGATAGACTGGAGACCCGTCTAAGCTGGACCCCGCCCTCAGGCAGTGTCAGCTGGGATTGGCTCCAGCCCCCAAGTGACCCTGAATGGATAAACAGTATAGTTTATGGTGGATGAATTATTCTCAGAGGTCTCCTCCTCTTCATGACAAACAGACAAATATAGTAAAAACACTAAATAAATCAGCTTCAATTTAAAAATCAGTGATTCCGTGACACCCTTTGGCAGCTACAGGACGTCAGAGTTGCAAGCTGAGCTGTCAGCATTTACTTAACTTAAGAAGGCACGACTATCGTGCTTTAAAGCTGGATAAAAGTCCACTTTGAGCAAGCAACCACAACAATGCATCAAGGGTTATTGACATGCAACCAAATAAACCATGATCAAACTTACATACTATACTATATATATATATATATATATATATATATACACACACACACACACACACACACACACACACACACACACACACACACACAC
>CM076651.1:24158987-24256800 GCA_038496675.1 Rachycentron canadum
TATATATATATATATATATATATATATATATATATATATATATATATATATATATATATATATACACACACACACACACACACACACACACACACACATATACACATATATATATATATATATATAGTGGTCTAGAATCGCAGAGTGATCTTTGTGAGGGACAACACTGAGAAAATATGAACATATCAGTGGTAGTTAATTTAATGTCTCTCAGCTGTTTGGGGGTAAATTGGCACTGTGCTGTCCCATCTCTGTTCTTGTGATAGAGGTCAGGAGTACAGCTGTTTTATTATCCCACCACAACTATTCCAATTTAATGTGTACATGTAAGCTACACAAAGGAAAGACTTTATATAACCACAGAGATTTTGTAAAAAAGTGTGTAGGCACTATTGTGTAAGCAAGAACATAAATACATAAAAGTTATTGAGGAATGCATGACACGTCCTTTTGGCTGAATGACTACCAACACTGTATAGCTGAGCGATGGTATTGAGTCCAGAAACATTTGACAAAATGTGTGGTTACAGAATAAATGACACACAGTGTCAAGGTTTTGGTAAACAACATCGGTAATTTTAAAAATAGTTTCACTGAATATGACAGTTGGTAGAAAAACTGAATTATACTTTTGTCCTTAATTTCCTCCAATGCCATTTTTTATGACAGAAACAAAGTATTAAATTTTTGACCAATTGCAGGCAGTTTGTGGGAGTGTGTGTAAAAAAAATGTTTGTGCTTTGTGTCAGTTGTGTAAATAAAGATGGATGGCTTTACACTGCCAATAAATTAGTTCAGTTGTTAAGTAGGAAACACAATGAGGAAGTGGTTCACATGCACTTGAATGTAATTAAAAAATATATGCACATAGGAGGAAAATCACATTCTCATCTGCACTGTCGCTGCTGCCAGCATGTGTCCTTAACAAATGTGAAATTCCTTTTCTTTGTGTCCAAGAAAATTTCAGTAGAGCTCTGCATTAAGTTAAACTGGGAGTGTGAAGCTTTTTCAGTTACATAACTAAAAATGACAACAGCATATCACAGGGTTTACTGTGTGCTGTGGCTGACAAATAGTGAGCATCACAAATAATGCTGCTAAAATTTATTAAAGGTCACATATTTTACACTTTACCAGTGTTTTATTCATAGATAAAACAAATATATAAGTGGTTAAGATATATCTGTGGTTTAAAGAACCAAAGAACTAATGAGATGTGAATCTCGTGTAATTTTACATCTCCTCTCTCAGGCTTCTCTCTGGAGCTCTACAAGCAACTGGTCAGTCAGCCAATCACAAGAGAGGAAGGATCTGATCCTTTGCTCTGATTGGCTTACTGTTTTCTGAGTGATCAAATAAAATTATAGATGATTTCAGGTAAAGAGAAACCAATTCCTGCAAGGTTGGATGGTGGGTCCAGGTGGGTGGGGCTTGGGACATAGGTGAGCACATTGAGGTCTACCTTTAGACTGTATTTTTTTACCTTTAAAGACAAAAGTGGATTTTTATTTTCTAAAATAATGTAAATATGTTGTTTGGCCACTTAGGGGCAGTACAACATTCTGAAAACATAACATTGACCTATTATCACCTTATAAACATATTATAGTGTTTTGCTGTTGACAACAAACCAACACACAAAGTAACATCAGCGTTTATTAGGAGTTGCATCTTTGTCTATCTGATGAATGACTGCAAGCCCAATATTGACTCACCACCTTGTTGCTACCTTTGTCTGTCTGCTGTTTTGTGCTGTGAGCCAGTTACCTTGAACAAGAACTGTGTGATTTGGCAAATAAATAATAAATGTCTACATCACCAAAGATATATGAAGATATTACCTGCTCAAACATACTAGCGGACAAGACTACATGCAAACCTCAAAGTTGGAACTGCTGTGACTTCAGCTGGCTCTGGAGTCTCATAATAAAATCTAATTGATATCTATAGGAGGTACAGACTGAAAAAACATGCGTGTGGACGATACTAGCTAAAGTTAGCAGCTGACTGCAGATATTGGGCTGATGTACAACCAAGAAACAACAGCAAGAGCAATAAACTAAACTGAAAAACCTGTATTTTGTGAAATACATCATATCTATACAATGTTTCAATTGCATTTTAATGTCTGACCTGAACAGAAAATGATAATGGTGGGGGTTAGTGGTGAAATGCTCTAGCTGGTGAGCTAAATGCTAACTTAATCTACCCAGTCAATCACAAAAGTTTGTAGACATTCATTAAAATTTATTAAAAAGAGAAACAAAAGCTCTCAAGGATAATGAGCTTTATTACACTTGCTTTAGAATCTTGTTATCTTAGCTTGGTCACTAACTTTTGTCTCATAACTGTCTGCTTGGGTTACATAAAGTTAATGGTGCAACAAAAGGTTTTGACTGTTTATTCAAAGACAAGCACTATTCAGAAGGCTTGCAATGGGATGCACTGGATTAAAGTTCACAAAAGAGAGAAAAAAAAAAGTCTGATTTACTCCTCCACTCATCATGGAGTACCCATTGGAATAAACAGCAAGCTCTTTTGTTTTTTCTCCCAGCCCCTTCCTCGCTTGGGATTTCTGCTCTACCGAGAAACGGTCAACAAAAGTGGTCTACATTCACATTTACATTGCATATATTTGGCAGGCGCTTTTACCCAGAACAAATCACAAGTAAGACAACGCTAAAGATTTTATTGCAGTTGGAACATACATTGATTCCACATTTAAAAGTCTGTAATTCTCTTTTTCAATCATCATGCTATGATTTCTATCTGCATCATTTAAGAGCATGGAAATGAAAAATGACCACTTTTATGGCTGTTTTCACATTGTTTTCCAGCTGTTTATTTCTTTCACCATTGTTGCATTAACAAATCTTATATCTGTCATTGTTGGGTATGAGCTCAGTAACTTGCACTGGAAAAGGCAAACTGTTGGCCTGACGTCACAGTATTCACAGGCCATTGAGGACAAACTGTAGCTGACAGATAAATATTAATGCTGCCTTATTTAAACAGACAGTTCACAGGCATGAAAGGAAGTTTGTTAACAGCAACCAAACATCCACCGTCTCCCACAAGAGTTGTCAAACAGATCGAAGGTGAAAGCTGAGGTGTACAGGGAGACACTAAAGAAGGTGTGAAGCACAATGATCAAAACACACTTTGAGCCTGTGGGGCTTTGGCCTCTTACTGTTGTTGTCAGTGTACGGTGCACTCACATCTGTTTGGCTCTGTTTTTATGATTGGGGAAATAGTCTCAGACTTTCATACTGAAAGTTCCCAACAACAAACTTTGATAATTGAAAAATCTGCGGGGCATGAAGACCAAGGCAAGAAATGGTCGCAAACATTTAAAAGTTGTTTGCTCTCTTCTCCTGTAATTGGTCTAGTGCTGCATCATTAGGTGACATCTCATCAAGGGAGCGGTGCTGGTCTATACGCTGTGTCCTGTTGTGAATCATTCATTATTTAAAATAAATTAAGCATAATCTTTATAGCAATGCACCAGCTGCAAACAGTGCATGTACAGTTGCTTGCAAAAGTATTCATACCCCTTGAACATTTTGTCACGTTACGACCATAAAGAAATATATTTTATTGGAATTTTATGTGAAAGACCAACACGAAGTGGCACACAATCGTGAAGTACAAAGAAAATTATAGATGATTTTACATTTTTTTTACAAATAAAAAAACTGAGAAGTGCAGTGTGCAAAAGTATTCAGCCCCCCTGAGTCAATACTTTGTGGAACCGTCTTTTGCCCATTCTTCTTTGCAAAACAGCTCAAGCTCAGTCAGATTAGATTTGTGAACTGCAGTTTTCAGATCTTGCCACAGATTCTCGATTGGATTCAGGTCTGGACTTTGTCTGGGCCATTCTAACATGTATATGTTTTATTTTAAACCATTCCATTGTAGCCCTGTCTTTATGTTTAGGGTCGTCGTCCTGCTGGAAGGTGAACCTCTGCCCCAGTCTCAAGTCTTTTGCAGACTCCCACAGGTTTTCTTCCAAGATTGCCCTGTATTTGGCTCCATCCATCTTCCCATCAACTCTGACCATCTTCCCTGTCCCTGCTGAAGAGAAGCTCCCCCAGAGCATGATGCTGCCACCACCACGTTTGACAGTGTGGATGGTGTGTTCAGAGTGATGTGCAGTGTTAGTTTTCTGCCACACATAGTGTTTTGAATTTAGGCCAAAAAGTTCAATTTTGGTCTCATCTGGCCATCTGATCTGGTTTTCTTTTAAGAATGTCTTTCTTCTTGCCACTCTTCCATAAAGGCCATATTTGTGCAGTGCCCGACCAATAGTTGTCCTGTGGACAGATTCCCCCACCTGAGCTGTGGATCTCTGCAGTTGGTCCAGAGTCACCATGGGCCTCTTGGCTGCATCTCTGATCAGTGCTCTCCTTGTTCAGCCAGTGAGTTTAGGTGGCCGTGTGTTGGTAGGTTTGCAGTTGTGCCATACTCTTTCCATTTCTCGATGATGGATTGAACAGTGCTCTGTGAAATGTTTAAAGTTTAGGAAATCTTTTTATAGCCTAACCCTGCTTTGAACTTCTCCACAACTTTATCCCTGACCTGTCTGGTGTGTTCCTTGGACATGATGCTGTTTGCTCCCAAATATTCTCTTAACAAACATCTGAGGCCGTCACAGATCAGCTGTATTTGTACTGAGATTAGATTACACACAGGTTGACTCTATTTAGTCATTAGGTCAACATTCGATCATTCAGCAATCATCAGGCAACTACTGGAGGAAATTGGTTACACTCGGAGAAAAGGGGGCTGAATACTTTTCACTTTTTTATTTGTAAAAAAAAATTAAAATCATGTATAATTTTCTTTGCACTTCACAATTGTGTGCCAGTTTGTGTTGGTCTATTGCATAAAATTCCAGTAAAATATATTTATGCTTGTGGTCGTAATGTGACAAAATGTGGAAAAGTTCAAGGGTTATGAAAACTTTTGTGTGAATGGTGAGTGAGTGGTGGTGAATTTGAGTTCAGGTTTAGGTCAGACGCTAAAAACAGTACATATTATAATTGTCCTGACACAATAAGATTAAAACTTTGACACATGATTTTCAGCAGTTCACAGACAGACTTATTTGTACAATTGACTTTTGCTTTCAACTGACAAGTGTCTACAAATATAATGGCATTACAAGACAGGACATGGCTAGCTGGTTAGCAGGCTATTTTCAGTAGATATATCTGGATATATAACTGAAATAGAACAGAACATTTCTTACCAAATTTTAACAATACTCCATCATTTATCAATCTGTTTTCATTCAATAGTAACATGGAGAGGTGACTTTCAGTTAGCATAGCTAGTAATTTAATTAATTTAACCATAAACCCAACCCTGACTCAATCAGCCTCGAAACATTAATATTTAATGGACAGGACTAATTATTTATCTCGGCCTTTCTAAAAAGAAGTCCAAATGTCAGTGTGACTGATTTGTCTTACGCAAATGAAATGAAGAGGACAGGTAAATAATGCAAATGACCTTAAATTGCCACACAAAAATAAAGCATGTGACTAAGTGTCAGTTTAATGATGGTATATAACAGTAAAACAAAAGAACCCTACAGCTGTAACCTGCATAACGAGGCAGTAACTGTAACTGGAAGCTGATACAGCAGTTTAACTTGATATGTAAATGATGATCAGTTTGTTCATGATGGTAAAATAGTATGTTTCTATATAATAGCATTGAGAAGTGACTCAACACAGCAGGATAAGTCTGTATTTTGTGGTAGCCAGTATGTACAGTCTTCCAGTTGTCTAATATTTGTTTAATTGTAACAATCTGTCAACAAAAGCACATCCTGCACTTAGTGTTTTTGACCATTTGCCCATTGCTTCTGGAGTTCTGTGTAAGTCCAAACTTAACTTGATAGTTAGATAGTCAAGAAGCACCTGATGCTTGAGCTGAGTCAGTGTTTTTCAAACTTTTTCAGACTAAGGACTTTGTCACTGAAACAAAACTCACAGACCACCTAAACATCCCCAAAACCAACAGAGCTACTATTTCAGTAGTGTTTTGGTGAGGTTGTATGGAAAACTACAGTGGAAAATATATATACTTTTTTATTCGAGAGGTCAGTGACAAAACAGGAAATGAGATTAGAAAAGCAAAGCTGCAGAGATTGCAGACGACCGCGAATCTAACCAGGGTCTCAAAATATTGACTATTGCACTCCTGTTCTCCCCTGAGCTTTCTATTCATCGCTCTGAGATGCAGAGGCTGAGCTTCACTCATTGCAAGACGCAAGAAGAAGTGGAGCTCTTTATTTAACATTGTTACTTATCACTCATGTCTAAACACTGTCCAGATGTCATTGAACTCATGTTGCATTTACAGGAAGTTTTTCAGTTAATAACTCAATTCACTGCATGTTCACCAGGCTCTTGTCTACAACAAAAACATTTGTTGCGTAGCACAAAGCAGAGCAGAGCAGAGCTCTGTCCATAGATCCACAGTTTCTCAAACTTAGAATTAACATCAGAGCTGATTCTCAAAGAGGTTTATTTTGGGGAATGCACTGATGACACCTTTTGGTGTGATGCAACCCAAACTGAAACAAGAAGAAAACAACTCAAATATCTTGAACAGAAATTAGGATTCACAAGACAGGCAGGAAAATCAGTGGTTTGTGGACAAGTGTCACAAAACTGAGCTTCCTAACATATTCATTTTGAACATGTGGAAGTACGATTACACTAAACAAAGCCTGGACACGTCTTCTTACAGCAGGATGTGTCAGCACAATAAAACTAACAATTCCTCTGTCTACAGATAGCTGCTGAGAGACAATCAGGACAGTCATGGAGCACTGTATGATTTTATCTGAAACTGTAACACAGCTGTAATAAAACAGAACAACCTCAACACAACAATAATTTCAGCAACAAAGATTCCAAGTGTTTCATCTTTTCTCTGGTTTTCTTGAGGTCCTTCAGGCAATAAAGTACATAGGCATGTCAGAGAAGGGCAAGGACATGAAGAGGACAAAGATAAAGAAAAGCAACAATAGCAACGTACAACAAAACTTGGCAGCCAGCATGACACCAGCACAATGGCCATATGTATTCACTTCACAAATGCTATACTTATTTTAAGAAATCTTATCAAAACAAAATGATAAAATAAAGCTCAAATGTTTTCATGTCATTTTCTTGTATCTTGATCAATCAAACTTAAGACCTCTGCTGTGTTTAAGACGCTACTGCAGTAAAACAGGTGAATCTCTTCTAGTAGTTCATATTTTATGGTACAGCTTCTTTTGTATCACGTACTGCATTAAATAAGGCTTTGAGACTTCGCTGGATGCTGTTGTGCACATCCTCCATAATAGCCCCAAACACCACAGACACACAAGTGTAATGGGGTAATGATGATGGAGACTGTGCTAATGGTCAGATAGGGAAAACCACCAGGACACTATAGTATATTCAGACAGCACTACAGAAGCTCTGTGAAACCTTCCCTATTCATTACTCACAATGTTACAGCCTCCAGAAGGCATCGTGGGTAAAAATGATTTCCAAACAGAGGGTTGGTCTTAATATGGCTTAATAGATAGTAGTTTTTTCACCATTGGAGACAGTAATTAAACAATATCCACTTCTGGAAAAACCTATTATCACATCAGATATAATAACTATAATCACTAAATTGGTTAGTGTGTTATAACAGCAACTGCAAAATTACAAGTGATTGCTCTTGCTTTCTCCCTCTCCCATGCTTCTCTCTGTCCTCTCATTCATAAACGTGGCTGGTGCTGTCAGTGGCACTGTGATTACTGACACTGATCGTGAGGGCGTGGATGATGAATTATTAATCACAGTTATCTGTTTTAAACGTTTATGCTGGTGAAAATGTTGCTGCACACCACTCATCAAATCTGTTCCGGCCTCATACATGTGGAGAAATGGCATAGCTTATGTTTCAAATTCAAGTAGTCAGGGGCTTAAGCTTTTTGTTCCTTGTTTAATGGGCGCATTCAAAGGCAGGCTGAAATGCCTGGGGGTGGGCGGTAGGGGCAAGACCCCATAATTGATCAAATGAGGATAATGGCACACTCTGTGGATGGTCCGTCCTCAAAGGCATCCATAGGGTTGCACTCGGGTGTACCTTTGTGGCCGAACTAGAGAGCTTTAGAGAGCTTGGCTCCTTTGTAGATTCTAACATCTGGTCAGTTACTGCATGAAGAAGAAGTGCTTGTCAAAATTGTTGGTAATGGGAAGGTATAAAAAAAATTATAGGTTGCAGTTTCACCCACACGAAATCTGACATTGGAAAGATGTAAGGTAAAAGGTTTTACTTACTATTCGATCTTCCACCAAACTCTTCAGCGGAAGAATGCTGAGTCCTTAGTGGGAGCCTGAATGGAGCCTGAATGGAGCCTGAGAGACAAAGCGAGAGAGCAAAAAAAGTTCACTTCCTGTACTTCCTGTATACATGAAGAGTTTCTAAGTGAGAGGAACTATTTCATGCATACCTGAATGTAGTGTTGCCTGCCATTAGTTGAGAGCCAATACAGTCCACCACTTCAATCAATTTACTTTCTGGATCGATTCAGCAACTCCATAGTGGCATTATGTAGAAGAGTCCCAAGTTTGAGGCTATGTCCACACCAGAGTTTTCAAGCACCTAAGATGAATAGAAACACTGCTGGACTCTGAGAACTCCAGGATTGGGTCGTAGTCTGGATGGCCTTTGAAAATGATGATGTAGGCACCTATGGTCATTCCCCAATTGGGTCTTATCGGCCTTGACTGCCAACACAACATGATTAATAAAATACAAGCATTACTGAACTTATTGCCATTGCTAGCAGCTGTTGTGCAGTTAAATTACCACTACGCCTGCCTTCGGCGTTCCTGGTCTTTTTTGCAACAACTCAATGTCCAGTGTAAAGGAATGGTCATGTGAACTGAGTTTCTAATACAGATCCAAAACAGTCATCTTGGCAGAGATTGTTAAATACATTATAGACTGAAGATATTGTTTAAACATAATGATACCCATGAACTGTGGCCACTGTTGCCATGGAGAAACAGCCAGTGAGAGGCATTAGTCAAAGCTTGAAATGTTGAAATGTTTTTGAAATTTAAGTTTAAGTGTAAGGATTTAGATTTAACCCTTGCAAACTGTGCCTTTGGATTCAGCTCACTCCATTTGACAAAGACATTGTAGTTCAATTATATTGTGGAATATTGCAAGAGGCCAGTGGGTGGTTCTCCTCCTGCAGCTGCATGTGCCTGTAACTTTGTCAAGGTTGTCCACTCCTCCTTTGTTGGCATTGTAGTCCAGGATGATGGCTGGTTTTCTGTCCTCCAGAGCGTTGATCTCTGCAGCCTTATGTAATTTGCTCATAAGGGTGACATTCTTGTTCTTTTGCATGTATGACACAACTGTGGTGTCATGGGTGAAAGCAAACTTTGAAGAAAAGACCTGTCTCCCCTTGTTGTAATCAGAACGGGTGGCAGCTCAGGCTTGTTCCACCTGACAGTGCCAACCATTGTGACTTTCCTCTTCAGGAGCACTTGACCAAGCTCATGAGAGGTGAAGAGGGTTAAGGGGTTAGGGTTAGGTTCTAATTTAGGTTCTAATAGGTTCTAATTTGTTTATTTTTAGATGATGTTGTTACATTGCAGGTGCAGGTACAAGTCTCTATGTCGAGGCGCCCTCTGTATGACCTCTTTTCCTTATGTGCACCATATATAACCACTCCTATGCTGTTTAACTATTTCAGTGTTTGGAGGTTCACCCATGACCCTTCAAAGATCAGGGCAAATGTGGTGGAAACACATTCACAGACAGTTCTTGTGACAGTGTCAAGGCCCCCACCCCGAACTCTATCACCACTGTCCCATAAAAAATAGTTTTACGGTTTCAAGATTCCCTAGAACAACCATTTTCCTTGATTTGATCCACACTAGTGGGTCTAAAATCCATCTCAATAGATTTGGGTCAAATTTGACCCGGAACAGCCTCAATATACAAAAATTTATAGCAACTGTGCAAAAGTATGACATTTTAAAAATATTTTCATTTTTGCGTATTTCAGGTTAAAAGAATGACATGTAGGGTATTTTTTACTTCTGTCAAATGTCAAAATGGGTCAATTTTGACCCGAACAGTATGTAAGGGTTAAGATACAGCTTTCTTAACGCTGATAGCTTTCCTGTAACATAATTTTAAGGTCTGTGATTGGCATCTTCTCACATTCAGTAGCACAGGAGTTTCATGCCCCTCAGCTGCAAAAGTGCTGTCAGTAACCGTGAACTGATAACAGATATCCCCCAGTGAAAATGACCCCATTTCTTGTGGGACACTTTTATGTTTTCTAAAAATGTTGCAATTACTGTAATGTTAGAGATAGAATTAAATTAATGCAACTAAATAAGTCTGTGGAGGTTTAGAGAAAATCATCATTATGGCTAGAAAATAAAACTCCAGCACTGTGTGTTGGTAGGAGAAGATGAGCTGGCACTGCATTGCAATTAAACATTGGCACTGGACTGCATCATCATCCATTATGAATGTCATTCTCAGGAGAATGAGCTGGATCCCTCCAAAGCAGGGAGCAGCTAGCCAAAGCTAAGACTGGAGGTGGTACAGTACAGCAGCATTGCCCAGTCACCCGCAGCTCGTGCATTAAGAAAATAACTAGCCACTGATACTCTCTCCAGCTGCCTTCTCCCTCACAGGACAACATTAATCTATTTGTGATGGAGGCCTCCTCCACAGGCTCCTCAGTATAGCGCACTGCTACAGTTAAAAGCTTGTTCAGATGGTGCAATAACCAACTCAGGTTCCATTGACATCCTCTTATGTTTTGTTTTGTTGTTGACATGTCCTCCAGCCTGAACAACCATACAGGTGACATTTCAACCTTTGGCTACGACCAAGGTTCAACCCACCATGATGTCAGCCATTGGTTTGTGAGCTGCCGTTATGGAAGCTTCCAGTTCATAATTTGGTTGTTGTCATCTCGATTTTTAATCAATTACAATTACACAGTAGCCACGCCCTAATGCATACCCTGCATATCATGTTGCACTGAAGAAGACTGAGACCGTAAACTCATGAGGAAAACTTTTGCTGACGTAATAAATCAAGTGAGAAGTAGAGCCATTTTCACATAGACTTCAATACAATCTGACTCCTTTTCATAACCAGTGGAGTCGCCCCCTGATGGTCATTAGATAGAATGAAGGTTTAAGGCTCCTCAGCATTGGTTTCTGTTTTTCTGTTCTTCTCCTCTGTTTTTCTTGTTCTTTAGGTCTGTTTTCATCAAATAGAAATAACTTTGGTGGTTAAATAAATATTGTGCTTGTTTATATCAGATCTTGGTTGGTCCTGGACATTTTAAACCAAGCCAAACTGGGAGATAAACAGATAAGACAAATAGAAGAGAAAATTCAAGCACCGAAAAAAAAAAAGAAGAACATCTCATTTCAAGTTCAAATATGTTGTTTTTCTTGTCATGGTGGAAAATCACTAGAAAATAGACTCACCGCACACGCCCAGGCCCAGTAAACAGAAAAGAAGTGCTACAAAACAGTTAGTTGTAAATCCCTGGTGACAAGGAGATAAATTAGAGAAACAGCTTCTCAACATTTAATCAGAGTTATAAAGACTCCACAGCTGGCAGCAGTGAAGAAGGCTTCAGTAACTTTACACTTCCTGTAGTTTATGCCCCCCCCATTCTGATATAATATGTCAATTTCATTGATTTTTTCAATTATCTTTGCCACTGTCTGCTTTTCATAATTTCTTTTCTTTCCGCTCGAGCTGGGGTTTTCAGTCATCAGTGTCTAGAAGGCGGGGAACCATCACAAGTCAGCCAGCCTGTTCATTAAAGCCATTAACATTTTTTCTCCATCCATGATTATCCCATAGTAAAACAACAACACTGGATATATGCGTATATGTGTGTTCCTGTGTGTGTAGTAGTAGGTGCAGAGGGAATGCTATCTGGGGGAAAACTGTCATAAAAGGTTGTTACATTTAGATTAATTGAGCATCAATCTACACACAGTATCTACACAAATTAACACCTTACACATCCATGCACGTTTCCTGTGTTCACCAGCCTCTCATACAGTCACGCAGCAGCAGGAGTAAGGACTCAGCTGTCACACTGTCTGGGAACACCTCATCTCTCTTCCACTCTCGCTCCATTGTTCTCTCTCATTAATCTTCACTGCTCACTTTATTTCCCTTCTTTTATGTTTTCTCAGCAGCGAGGTATCACAGTGTGAGGAAAATGATTTGTACAAAACTTTCCATAATGACCATTGTGATCAAAGTTTGCATCCATAAAATGTAATTTCATCAAATCTTTATTGATGAAACATTTGAATTTATAAAAATCAAAAATGACCAAGAAGTCTATATGTTTGATGGAATCCAAAACTGGTCTTTTCAATTTCTTTGGCTACCTTCAATCTTACGTTTCTATTCAGTCTATGGTCCCCAGTTCACCTTCACCTCTCAAATCTGCTACACATTTACCTCCACCATCCTTTATATCTGGACCAGCCTCGTGCCAATGCTACATCCAAGAATGTTGGTGACTGACTGAATGACTGAGTGATAGAGTTGAGGGAGCGATTAAGTCATACCATTGGCTGGTTGCCAGAGTGTTAGACTTTTCCAATTAGCTGTTGCTCTTTCAAAATGACGTTGATTCTGTTTTGTCATCAGGGGGCATTTGCAGCAGATTCACAACAGCTTTCAACTACTGTATTTCCTCAAATAATATAAGGTAACAAGCCTTTATTCTTTATTTTGCTGTCCTCTCTGCTTGCTACAGTTTTTGTCACCAGATACAGTCACACCCAAGAAAATGACAGAAACAACTGATACAATGGCTGGAAATCAATCTAGTTTGCAGGACCCTGTTGCCGCCATGAAAGAGAAGTAAATCACATGATGATTACAAAGAAGCAACAGATTCTTTACGGGACAAAACGCTGCTCTGAGATTAGTTGTAAGGACATACAAGGAATCACTCTCAACAAGGTATCCATTTGATGATTTATAGCTTTATCAGGTTAAACACTGCTTGCTTTGCTTCCCCCTGATGGCACACCATCTTTTCATTATCCCTCTTCCTTCATCCTTCTCTCTCTCTAGGTGCATGCTGTGCTAATTCTTATCATGATTCAACACATTTGTTGCTTTCAAGTAACTGTGCACATTATTTGCATGTAATTACCTTTGTTGTGGGATGACAATATTAATTCTCTCTGACTTAAAAAGCTGAAATGAAAAGAGAGACATAATAGGTTTTCGAGAACAATAAAATGAAACAAAATGTCTAATTTTATTTATGCAGACTCAAACACAGGATGTCATGGCTAAATGAGCCACTGAGGCACCAAAAACATAACACTGTTCATGTTATTGTGAACCTATTGGAAGATAGGTAAAATATAAACTGAGGCTTAAATGAAGCTTCAGTCCAATTCATTTGTTCCCCAAATGGAAGACAGCTCCCTTCCAGCTTCCAGCTTCCCTTCCTACATGATTAGTTCAATCAAGAGAAACCTTCTGGTAATGCTTGGGTCAGCAGTTATTTTTTGGCATCAGAGGACAAAAATTGCATAATCACCTATCAGCATATAGTAATTCAAGACAGCAAACTACGCTTTCACTTCCTCTTGGCTCTTGTCTGTTTTCAGACACATGATGGGAGAGTTCGCAGGTCTTTTCAGAGAGGGAGAATATTTCCGTTGGCTGTTCTACTGCACATGTGTGCACATCTCTTTAAATGTACCATTATCAGCAACCAGTCCTCCAACCTTAACAACCACACAGGTCATTTTTCAACCCTATCATATGAGTCAAAGAAGCGTCCCCTGAAGTAGAGTACCGGACCTTGGTTGTCATGGTTACTCTCATAAACATGCGGATTGTACCAAGAGCGTGTACCTACCTTTGTTGGTTACTATAATAACAGTCGTTGCTTGGGTAGGCTTAGCGGAGATGTTGGTTTGGGTTAAAGTACATCATCATTACCTATGGGCTCATTTTTACAGGGGACAGTGTAAATATCAGTGAAGAGATGTGAGCAATGGAGAGAACTTGCTGTTCTTCTGGATAAGTAACAGGCCCCTATCTTCATTTTCCTGCTGTATCTAAATCTAGTGGTCAGTTGTGTTGGTAGATTTACTCGAAAGCATGGTTTTGGCATTGTAATACCTAGAGGAAACTTCTTTAAATATGGCACAAACATTCATTAAGACTCAAGGGTGAACTGATTACATTTTGGAGTTCAGTTCAAAGGTCAAGGTCAGTGTGACCTCACAAAGTGCAGTTTTGGCTTTGTGAACATGTTGTTTCAGTCACATCTTGAGGGAATTTATTTAAATGTGGTACCATGATCCAGACACGTCTGTCTGTTCTAAAATCTAACCTGTGTTGCTGAACCTCTGCCTTTCCTTCCCGAACAGGTGAACGCATTTCTGTCCTTCGTGGTTCCCATGGTGGCCATATCGGTGCTGAACGGGATCATAGCCAATCAGCTGCTGCGGATGTTCCGTGAGGCAGAGCAAGACAACCGGGTCTGCATCATTGGGGGTAATCCCACCATGCTGAATGTCACAGTGGAGCCAAACCGTGCTCAGTCACTTCGCCATGGAGTCCTTGTTCTCCGTAAGTGAACATCCTCGTACTTCACACACACATACACTTACAGAAGGAGAGCTGAATATTTGAAGGCTCTCTTTAAAAAGGCTGCCCTTTGTTAAAATTTTACAATATAGCACACATCATACCTTACTAGTATACAGAGATTTTATAGTCTGATTTGTTTTACAACCTTGAAATATCGGCCAGACAGTCCCACATTCAGCTATAGCTAATGTCGAAATAGAGAATCTACCTCCACCTGAAGATGCTTATTATACTTTTAGCCATATTGAGAGTGAATAACAAACACAAACAGTCTGCACAGGGCTGCACTGTGGTTCACACTTTTATTTTGCCAACAAAATAAAAGTGTGAAAAACTTTATTTATTTATTTTTTTTTTTTTGGCAGCAGTCCCTTATTTCAAGATATTGTGAGCTTTTATTCTGAAAGGTTCTGACAGGATGTTCCAAAGGTTCTGTTGCTTACATAGACTCAAATAGGAAGTCAATGCTGAAGAGCCTTAAATCTGCATTCTGACTAATGACCATCACAGGGTGACACTGCTTACAAAAAGAAGTCAGGTTGAATTGAAATCTATGTGAAAAAGGCCTTAACTCTGTAAGTAGTAAACATTTTCCTAAATGGGGAAATTGAGGAGGAAAATAGACCATAAAGCAGGGTATGCATTAAGGTGTAGCTACCATGTGATTGACTGTACCATATAATCAGGACAGAGCACAGAGCAGGTCAGATCCACCCCTCACTCCTCCTCAGCTCCACCTTCTCCTCCAAAAATGGTTTCTTCTGGTTTCAAAAAACCAAGATGGCGACGGACAAATTACAAACTGGAGGCTTCAAAACAGCAGCTCACAAACCGATGGCTGATGTCACAGTGGTTTGAGACTCTAATGGATTAGAAAACAATTGGCCAATTGGAGTCGTCCATCGTACACAATGTGCCAGTCTCACAATATAAAAGCTTCATGAAACCTTTTCTTTGACAGTTGAAGACATGTTAAATGACAGAAGTTCTGTAATATTTGATCTGTTAAAGGCTGTTGTATCTGTAGTATATTCTGCCATGGAAACCAAACAGTTCATATTATGTGTTTGCATTATCTCAACCCAAAGATTTCCTGATTTTAAATACCTGACACCAGTGTTTTGTGTGTCCGCCAGATAGAGTTTGTTTGATTTCATGCCTGCTTTTCTAAGCAAGGTTCAGTGAATACGCAACAGGCTGAATCACTGTAAACTGCTCTAGCTGCTGATTTCACCACAAAATGTTGGGTATGACCAGATGTATCAGTAAAGAGCATTTTATGACTATTTGTCCACACCATTGTCCTGAAGAAAACGCATATATAAATATCTGTGGAGTTAAAAAAGGACGAAGGAGGAAGAAGTTTCTTGTGGAAATTTTAAAGGTCCCATATTGTGGAAAGTGCAATGTCCTTATCTTTTTCGATTGTACATCAGGTCTATATTAATACAGTGTAAGTAAAATATGCACTCCACACAGCCCATATTCAAAAACAGAGCCTTAAAGCAATCCGCTAGGACTTCTGTAACTTTGTGATGTCACAATAAAACAGTCTCCAACATCAGCTATGCTCCCAGTACAGCACAGCCCACCCAGGGCCAGTGTGCATTTGTGAGTTTATGAAGAGCAACTGTATTGTTATTGCATAAAAAAATTTTAGGGGATTTTATTTGGGAGTAACTCTACTATATAGAATGAGAGAAGATTTTATATTGTGCATGCTGTGCAAATGTACATGTTTTGTTGTAACAAGTCCCCTCACAGACATATTTTTTTGCATTTGTGGCTCTGATCGCTTTGTGTGATCAAGGGACACGTGATAAACTCAAACAGATCTGTGCCTGGTATTTGTAGTAAAAAACAAAACATCATTCTATAATGATTCTGCTCTCGTTGTTCCAACCTACATCATCATATCACAGATTGAATTTAAAGCTTAATCAAATCAAGGTGAATGCGGTGGCCAGATGCGTCTGGTTTGGTCTTTCCCAGTTAGAGCAGTTGTTGCTGAGATCTGTCCTGATGCATGATGAGTAGTGTTGTACTTAAGCACCAATACAAGTGGTTTGAAAATGTCAGGCAGTTTCAATAATGGAAAGAGCATTTTGAAATGATTATTGATCCTACTCTGATTGTGACTCCTATCTTGGTCACACATGCTAATCTTCACTGTAATTGGCCTCACATTCTGCATTCATTAATTATGAAAGCACAGCGAGATATTGACCAGAACATAGCTGAGATTAATTTTGCCTCTTCCCACCTCAATCCCCCACCAACACTGTCTCTCCTTCTCTGTAACTTCATTACACCTGCTCCTTATGTGTGCATGTGTGTGTGTGTGTGTCATAATTCCAATTCAGTGGGTCCCAATTCAAAATCCAGTTTGTCATGATTATCCTGCCTTTGTCCAACTGCTTCATCATTGCACAATCCAACATTAGCTTTTAATAATCGCTCTCCTGCACTTTGAAACCACAGATCCAGTCAGTGTTAATTAAAGGTGTCTACAGTGAGTCGTGGTTTCTAGAAAAAGCCACAGACTCCAAGAAAATAGCTTCCCCACACAGCTAGACAGTTTTCTTTTCACTGCAAAGCTACGTATGTGGTCATTTAGTCTGTTTAACACTAGCTGTGTGCTGCAGGGAAGTCTATTCACAGTGGGGCATGTGTTTGATTCTCATAGAATATATAAACACACAATGACACCTGCCTGCATAAAATGTATTTTCTTTTCTATTTCAATGTTTACCTCATCCTGGACAAATCCCAGAGTTACTCACACAAGCCCAACATCAATCAGGGGACGCTCTTTAAAATCATTTACTGGAGCGGAGGTATGCCTTAAGTGTTAGAGCATTTATGTAATTTACTGAACACAAGATAGAATAGGAAAATCTCTTCCTTTATTGATTACATAATCATTGCAGACTGTAAAACCAAACAACATATTCCACATATTAGTACATTAACAGGTCTTTAAAAGTCTAGGGTGGCAACTTAACTTCTCCTGTGTTTTATCTGAAGTGTTAATATCCATAAGAAGATATATTTTTGGTTTTAAGAACCAAAAAGCATCTCAGTGCAGTTTCTCCTTTCTCTGGCTTCTCTCTGCAGCCAAGCAGAGGAAAGGATCCGAACGTCTCTTCTGATTGGCTGACTGTTTTCCGAGCGATCCAATAAAAACATATCAGATTTCGGATGGTGGGTTCAGGTGGGCTGAGCATGACAGAGTGGTCATGAGTGGTTATATTTTCATTCATGAAAATCCATTATTATTTTGACTGCACAAAAAAAATGTAATTTTGTATCCAACTTTATGGTTTCTCTACTTTTTGCTGATGAATAGTTTCTATTCTACATTCAGGTCTCTATTGAAAATGAAAATTAATTTCTATCTCAATGGGTTTCACCTGAATAAAGAAGTCAAATGTGTAAAAATAAAATGAATAGATAAATAAGTAGTGAGTCAATCATCAAAATGTGAAATTATGAAGCTCCTTTCATACTGTTGCCATGGTACATAAGTGTCTGGTTACAAAAAGTTAGCCCACAGCCGGAATCCAGAATTTCCATGGACATTTTTTTTTTTTTTTTACTTTCAGAACTTGCTCATTTTTGTTTTGTTTCTTGTTCAGTGTGTTGGTGTAGCTGCAGTTTGTCTTTAGCACCCAAACAACCCATGGACCCACAACAATTTTGCTGTTGGGTCCATGGCCATATTCTTATTCATATTCTTAAATGTTGAATTTGTGTTGAAGTGAGATTTCAGTCACTACAGAACTCACAGTTATGACACCATATATTCAAAGAGCTGTGAAAGCAGAGGATGGGTTGTCCTGGAATCAGAATAACAACTTCTTATTAATGTGTGTGTGTGTGTGTGTGTGTGTGTGTGTGTGTGTGTGTGTGTGTGTGTGTGTGTGTGTGTGTGTGTGTGTGTGTTAACCTACTGACTAATTGGGATGGACTAACAGTGACAAACAGCAACAGGCAGAGAGCTGAGGACGGAGACGCAATGCTGGAATAGACTCCAGACAAATGGGAGTCCAGTCTGCCTTGATGGACTACAAGGGCGTAGCACACACACAAACACACAAAAAAAAAAAATTGTATTTATTTATTTAAAATTTGTATTTAAATATTCCTGTGCTGTATGTGTATCTGCTGATGTCCGTTGATAGTTCAAGGTAACAGATGGAGAAAACATTAGTATGTCAACCATGCCATCGAAAACAATCTTGCAACAACGTGGGCTGAGAGTATTTCTTGGCGAGACCCAAAGTGCCGCCTGAAGAATACCTGAGCTGTACTTAACCACCTGGAGAAAACAGTACAGAGCTGTGAGAGACAAAAAATGAAAAAGGTACTATGTGTTTGACCCTGACATAATCTCTCCAGACTATAAAACGATGTTTTCAGAACAATGTCAGTGCTGCTTAAGAGTGTTATATTTGGTTGGTTGTGGAACATGGATCCTTGCTATGTTGAAGCAAACACTGTACAGATGTGCAAAAATTAAAAGGGAAACCGAATAAGTGACATTTCTGATTCACACATCAAGATATTTTGATTCTGTCGTTTTGGGTCTGATTCATTTTTTCACTTGTTAGCCTTTGCTCTCAGACTGATTCTTAATAGATATTTTAGCTAGGTAATGACTGGATTCACTCATGTGACACTGCGGCTGATTTTGTGTTGGGTAGGAAGATGAATCATTCAGGTTTATTTAGATGTTTGATCTTAAAAGTTAGAGTTGCTAACCAGCCCATAATTAATTGTTAAACAGCTAGTCTGCTAACTGTGGGTGGTGATGGCAGCCCTGGATCTGCTCTGCAGCTTCGGTCAGTTTGGTGTAGCACCAAATGCTCCAGTTCTCCACTGGAGCAGAACAAGAACCACTGTCACCAGCTTCAGTCCAAGACCAGGTTCACCAGGAGTGACAGTTCGCCTGTGGGTCAAGAGACCTGCCCACAGGCAGGGATACACAAAGCGGGATGAACTAATGAACATCAACACTCAACAAAAACAAAACAGCTGTGTGGGTGAAGAGTGGCAGGAGTGGAGATTCAACTTCCAGTCAGGACTTTCACAATAAATCCAGAGGGGCTGGATTTATCACAGAGCAGAGACAGGAGTTAACAAGTGAGTTTGCTTGACAAACCTGGGCAAAGCAGAGTATAGTCCGTTCCAAAGTTCAAAACCAAAAATCAGTCCAATCTGGTTACAGAAGCAGAAACTCACTTAACAACAGGCACAAGTCAAAATCTGGAAAAGGAAATATATACAATTAGGTGGGATACGAAGCAGGCGGGATCACAAACTACGATTTGGCAAAAAAAAAAATATATATATATATATATATATAGAGTGTGTATATATATATATACAGTATATAGACCCAGGAGTTAATGAGCAAATGAGCCACAGATGTGTGGCAGAATGACCAGGCTGGCAACTGAAGACAATGCAGTGGGAGTGCCAGTGGGTGGAGACTGGGTATTGGCGGGAAAAGCTGGCAGGTGCACAGGGGCGTGTGCAGGATAGGCAGCAGGAGCATGGGGGTTAAGAGGAGCGGGAAGCTTCAGCAGACTCCGTGACAGGATATAGGACGCAGATCGTGACTCAGCTGGTAGATTGTGATTCCACCCAAAACAATTCTTCCTCCTACTCGTGCCTTCGTTTATTTTAAGGCTTAAGCTGCCTCAGTTTGGCAAAACAAAGACTTCAACCTGGACCCCAGCCTCCACCGGTTTGGCTGGTGTGGCCTGAGATGGTGCAACCTGCTCCCTTTCCTACACAAAGTCCTTGACGAGAAGAACCATCTTCATCCTCATCGCCATCCAAAAGTACTTGTCAATGTGATATTACAGGTTTTACCCTTTAAAAAAAAAACAGACATATTTGATATTCTGTTTTCACTACATCATTACAAGGTATTGATGAGCAAAATGCTGCAACATGACAATACGTGAAAAGGTGAAGGGAGGAATACTTTCTGAATACTTTATATTAGGGGGGTGCGCCTAATACTTTGCAAGCACTCTGCAATTTAGGCAGAATTTAAAAAAAAAAAAGAAAAACATAATATACCTTTAATTTGGAAGTTGAAGTGAACTTTTACCATTAGCATCCATGCCATTTGATTTGATATATTCTATTCTGTATATAATAATGTTCTAATATTGAACAACAGTAAAGATAATGTACTGCACTGTTTGTACTAATTGGGTCAACACTGACGCATTGCTGTATACTGAGATAGTAGAAATGTTAAGACTTCATATTTTCTAATTATGAAATGCACTCTAAATATGATAATGTGTATGTAGAGATGGGAGACTGAATTCAATTATTAAAATCTTCCGCTTTCTCTGAGAGACCCCCTGTCTGCTGTGGCTGATTCCATCTGAAGTAGACTTTAGTTTTATTGGTTAATTTACATTTCTATAAGGTATCCCATGGTTTTATTGACATCATAATGCCATTTGGATGCTACTTTAGTGCTTTCAAGGCTGTGGCCAGGAAAGTTGATTTAAAAAAACCCCTCTGTTGTCATTAAATTTGCGGAGACGAACAGTCTGATTTCAGCTGATTACTGAAACCTGAAATAGTGTTTCTCTCAAATTTCATGATGGTTTTTCTTACACAGCAGAAAATCTGGACTAATTTACCTTCACGGTGGCTGCTGTTCAGTTAAAAAATACTGCACAGGTACAATCCAATATAGACAATGCATGAGGGATTTGATTCATATAATCATATATTTAACTACTTACTGAATGAATATGTTGTAGAAATTACTGGAAAATAGTGACAGACAATTTCTTTCATGAGCGTCTTTTTATTAACACATCAAAAGCAGGAAAATGCTGTTGGTTCAGATGAAAACAAAAGTAGATAGTAACTCACCCCAAAAACATCTTGACCTAACACAGGCACAAAGAATAATTGCATAACATGCAGCACAGCAAGCTAGCAATTATGGTGATTTATGTCCACTAGAGTAGAGCTCCCTGTACAAAAGTCAACATGGTGGAGGACGGCTGACCATAAGGGCTCTGGTGCACTTTATATATGAGGGAAGATCCTTATGGCTCTGCAGCAACATAGGGAGTGAAGGCAGGGCAGATTCACTGGCCAGTCCAGATTCAGGTGAGCCAGTTTAAGGTGGTCCATAGAAACAGGTTCTAGTTTACCATCAGTGTCCACAAGAAAGTGCTCGTTTCTGGGTTCAAGGACACAGAAGGGGCCATCACATGAGGTTTGCAGTGGTCCTTGGTGAGCGTTGTGGTGAATACCACGCTAACCTGCGTGTTATATTCCACTCAGTATTACTCAGCTTTGCACCTCAAAGATTTGTGAACTTTGCCAAAAAGCTCTTTGTCATATTTTGCCCTCAAAACAAAACGAAATATTCGCTACTGCTGTGGAGAGCAAATTCACACTGGTTTCAAGACATTAAAGTTTAACTTACAGAATGAAACAACACAACAGCAGAGGTTTCAGAGAGATGTTCAATTATAAAATGGATAAGACTTTTAATTTTGCTCTGTTGCCTCGTGCCCATTCTTCCAATTTAGCCACATAAATACAGTATGTTGAGTGCAGTTTTGATGAAATTGTATTGACAGAGGTTTCTTGAGAAGGAACAAAAAGGACAGAGATCAGGTTGAAACTGCAGGACAGTTTGTGTTACCTCATCATCCAATCTCAACAATATGGGTTTAAATACATTAGAGCCAGATGAAAGAGAAGAATGATGAGGGGAAGAGACGAGAAGAGTTGAGCAAATCTTGTTAAAAGCATAGCTGTTTGAATGAACCATTGATCTGTGCCATTCTCATCTCAAACTACTCATTCGGCCTTGATGAAAAGAGCTACTATTTTTAGATCCTTTGAAATGCTGGTCAAATCCCTTTAATTCATGTTGTGCGCTATTTCCTGGTGTCACAGATTTTTGTGTTAAATGGCTATTTTAATAAGGGATACAGTCATGCCTGTGTGTATCTATATTGCAATTCAACATATTAATACAACATGCAGATATGAATCGATAACAACAATATTTGATTTTTTCACACACACACACACAGACACACACACGAGCAGCTGAGTTCACCACTCAGCGGTGGCAAGATTACCAATATAAAAATCATATAAAAGTGGCTAACATAGCTGGGTGTCTGTGTGCCTTGCTTGAATGCTAACCCAAGGCTAATTCATTTGCTGGATAATTAGCTAGTTAACGAGCTAAGCTAACAAGCCAGGTATGGTCAGCGCATTGACATTGACACCTGCCAATTAGCACTAACATAAATAAATTAGAATTTAACTCACCTCATAAGCAGGAGGACGGACTTTCATGAGAACAACAACACCACAAACACAACCGAGAGGTGATGTTCAAATGTTTAATGCCGTCAATGATGCATACCTTTAAGCCTTAGTAAAATACAAAACAGGTGAGCTATGTAAAGATTCACCCCCATACATTCGTCATGGAGGAGAAAATTAGCTACAGAGACCAACACAGTTTTTTGTATCAGGCTGTAAACATGTTTATTTCTGCTGTAAAGTTGGACATTTCTACATGAGAGTCTATGGGTATTAGACCCATACTCTAATGGTCACTGTAGTTTTTGACAATTCCTTGTTGGTTTCATTTTTCTGCCCTGGAGGCAGCCAGCATGAACAATAGTTTTCTTTAAATGTTCTCAATTAACCCTCTGCTTTTCCTGGTATGATATACTAAATTGTCTGCTGCAAAAATATTATTTTGGTCAAAGGCCTTGCACCTGTTTGCTGCAATTTACAGGAAGACCCCTACTTTTCAGAGTCATTAATCTATCTAATCTGAACACACAGACTTAGTGGAAACCTTTATTCTCATTCTAATTTTATAACAATGACACACAGTTCAAAATCATTTCCCTTTTGATGTGCTGGGGTAATTTGTGCACAACCATCTCGCGTGTTTTAATCAAACACACAAGATGTTATTGTTCTCTCTATTCTAGTAATGTCAATACAAATCTACATGTGTGGTGTTAGTGTAGAATATACAGTGGGGGTCTATGTACACACTTCTTCTGATTCTGGTTTGGTTTCTGATGCTACCTCTCTGTCCCCTGTGTCTAGGAGCGGTGGTCATAGCCTTTGTGGTCTGCTGGCTGCCCTATCACGCTCGCCGCCTCATGTTTTGCTACATCTCTGACTGGTCTGAGTGAGTAATGATTCTTCTCGGTGTCTTATGTGAACCTTTCGTGGGAACCTCCAGGGATTTGTTTGCTGACTTTATCTCTGCAGGAACACACCAATATACACACATATAGACTTTCACATGCATGACCGTTTACACGCACAAATGCACAAACTCTAGCGTGCACACACACACTTAATATTGGCAATGACCATCATTTAGAGGGTCATCAGTTAAGAGTGCCTGACAAAAGAGGAGCAGGACAGATATATCTTCCTGATTAGATTGCCTTCATTTAACATTCTCATCCTCTCTCTCTCACTCTCTCTCTCTCTCTATGTCTCTCTCTCTATTTCTATCTCTTTATTAACAATTAGCCCTTCTAAACTATATATTGTTTTCCTTATTAGCTCTAACAGACACCATTTCAGTAATTGAATGGAAATGCTGAGGAAACTTCCCTAAATGAAAAATGATAAAACTGCATTCAAATGGAGGAACAGAAATTGATACGTCCTCAGTAAACACATGTTTACTGTAAACAAACTGCCTGTCCAGTCAATTGGTTCAAGTGTAAATGTGGCTCGTTTCTCATTCTTTGTTCCTAAGATCCATTACTTATTATAAACTGGAAACAGTAATATTCATCATATTTCTAATTTCGAAATCAAAACTTTTATTTTATATTATTGATGTTTTGACAAGAACTTATTTGATCAAAATTGCAAAAATCCCCCCCAATCCACTCTAAATACAAACTTAACAGCATACAAATGTTGAAGACAAGGAGCAGACATCTTAAATCATTCATATTTTTATTACAGTATTGTCATCAATGAATTTTGTCTTGTTGCCCATCAAGGCTTCAAGCTGCTCTGGTAAGAATATTAAAAGAAATATTAGATAGTAAGGAGGACACAACAAGGACAAGCACTGTAACAGCTGGTCAAGGGGGAGTAACATGTGTAACATGTGGGCAGAGCTAGGGGCCACAGAAAATTGAACCAAACCAAGAAGCAAGTGAATATAGTCCAACTTTGGATGCCAGTCTCCACTTCTTTAGTGTTTTCCCTGCCACAAAACTAGGTCAACAATAGGTATTCAATTCTCTTCTGAATCTGTTTCATTGTATTGTATGTTTAATTGAGAAAAATTCCAATGTGCGGTCTACTTGGAGTAGACAAGCGAGCTCATCAGAATAAAATGAGCAAATGACGAAAGCTACTCATTAGTGAAAGAGAGACTGTAATCATTTTTGTAATCAGTAAGCGTATGTGTCTCAGATGTCAAGTTCCTCATTTCTAGGGTTTCCTCTGTTTCTCTCCATCGCTGCCTGAGGAGCCACACTGAGTTTGAAGCATATTGCTTATTTGCCTACTGCTGTGGATTAAAGCCTCTCTGTATATTTATGCACAGTGTATAGTTTTTATATGGAGGATGGAGTGAGGCACTTTGAAAGACATTTTTTGCAGATTCTGATTTACCTGGGAGGCAAAACTATATTACTCAAATTAGCTCCTATTAGGCACATTACTTATTCATAAGAAAGTGAGCAGCCATTTGTCTTTAAAATAAGTAGATTATGCTAATCCTGCACTGGCATGTTGCTGTGTTTTCTGCCTCATGATGGAAAAGCACTGTTATTATTCTCTCAGTGGGTTTTCTGTTACAGGCAGCCAAGAAACCACAGGGTACAGCATCAGGACTCAAACAGTATGAGTAAGCTCTCCTGCACGAATAAGCGACAAACATCTTCACTTTTTGTAAGAGGGTCTCGTGTTGTGTTCTGCTTGGTAAAAGGCAGAAATAAAATAAAGTCATTCAGTCAAAGTCAACTGGAAAAGATGTCTAGAAAATTTTATTTTATTTCTTTCTTTTATCTTGTCTGCTCGCTTTGAGATTTCCTTAGCTATCAGTTTTGTTAGACACTAATGGAGACAGACGACAGACAGAGACAGTTAAAGAGTGGTGTGGTACTAAAGGAGCTCCCTCTTAGCCTGTACCTGTTTTTTTTTTTTTTTTTGGACACCACAGATACAAAGTTCAAACGATAAATTTAATATAATGTCCACTGCTCAGATACTTATTGAATATACAGAATTTAAATTATATTATATTATAATGCAGTTAAATTTCTGGTACTTCAACTCTATTATATCTATATATAACTCTATATAACTATTTTGTGACTTGTAAGTTTTGTAATTGCTACATATCCGGCGTTAGCACGACTGTTTACTGTTTACTTACATTATAAGTCTAAAAGAAACATTGTGAGTTTAGTATCAAACTTTATTCCTTTACTCACAAAAATGACCTCCAATTGTGGAAAACAACCCTTGTTTTAGCCCTTTTCTCACTTATTTTCTTCTGCTAAAATTTGCAAATTTAACACTTCAGTCATAGAGTCTCGTCACTTTCTGATACTGAGTCACTATAATGTCCAGTCTGCCCTGAAGAAGCAGCATAGGGCATATTATAACCTCATGTCTTGTAAACACAACAATTGATGAAGTTCCTTTCTACATTTCACTTCTGCCGGTTGAATTAACCAATTAGAAAATTCACAATTTTTCTTGGAAGTTGATGTGAATGACGGTTAAAATGTCCCTGAACTCAGCAAGAGAACTGACACTCTGCTATGAAAGAGGTGTGTGTGTTTTGTATGTGTGCAGGCTCAAGTATTGAGGACATACATCTTATAAAAGAGAAAGAGGCACCAAAAGAGGAAGTGTTGGTGGTTAATATGTATTTTATTGATTAGTTTATTAATGGTGATTAACTAAGAATCAATTAATCATTTCAATCGCTACTGAGAACACACTCCTGCTTTGTGTCACTCATTGTATGACTAGATTGGCCCCTGATAATAAATAAGAAATCTTGGTATGTGGGACAATAACTGAAAGGGGCTTTAAATATTTTCATAAATCTGTGGTGAAACGCGTAAATCACAGAAAATAACACTGGAGCCTCAGGAAATGTTGACTGCATTGTGCTGAGTTCATGCCCAGCACAGATGGATGTGGACTGGGATTATGAGGTATCAGTGAGTGTTGTAAGAGCTGGTATCTGTCACAGCCACTGAAATATTTAGCTTTTTCTTTCTGAGTAACAGCAAATCGCTTTTGGTAAATTGGTCCTGAGAGAATCTGCCACAAGAGGACACTGACTGATGTGCATGAAGCACAGAATCACCACAATTGTAAATTTGGCACCTGTAGCTCACAGTTTGCCAAGCGCTGAATGTTATCGTAGTGAAAAAATGTCTGCTGCTTGAGAGATTGCTCCCTGAGCAAAGACCTGATCATGCCTCATAGCTCATGTGTCATCCTCCATTACAGAAACAGAGCCCCACAGAATTACCTGAGTATATATAATGTAAAGGTCATGTTCCACACTATCCCTGTTGTCCCTTTCAATCCTTCGTTCATTCATCTTTAATGGTGTCTTTATGCAGACAGTCGTCACTCATCATTGACTTTCTGCACACTTCAGTGACCCTTGTCCATTGCAAGAGGAGAACAGATCAATGCAGCCGATTCTAGTAACTGGCATGACGCTCAGTAGTATCTACACTATGTGTTAGGTCCTATTGATATATTATGACTTATAACCTTTTGCTTTACCTTTATTGTCTGTTGTGTGTGTGTGTGTCGTCTTATCTCATCCCCTTTTCTCTGTCATATACCCTCTATATTTAGTTTCCATTCATACCTGCTTTGATCGTGCAAAGAAAGAACTATTATACATCCTGGTGGCTAAATTATCCACATCACCATGAGTGCATCACCACCAGGAACACATATACCATATATGTTCCCTGGGAAATTCTGGGACATCATTTGCTCTGCTGTGACACTTAGAGTTAAACAGAACTTCAGTGTGAATATACACTGTATTTAGTCAAAGGCAAGGCAAGGCAAGGCAAGGCAATTTTATTTGTATAGCCCATTTTTACAAACAGTTTGTCTCAAAGGGCTTTACATAGCATCATAACAACATCCTCTGCCCTTAGACCCTCACATCGACTGAGGAAAAACTCAAAACAAAAAACCCTTTTAACAGGGAAAAAAAAGAGAAACCTCATGGTGAGCAACAGAGGAGGGATCCCTCACCCAGGACGGGCAGACGTGCAATAGATGTTGTATACAGACAAGAAAACAGGTAACAATACAGAATATGCACAGATGGAAATGGTGTGCAGGAGTTAATGAAGGCAGTGTTACAAAAATGATCAAACCGCAATGAGACGGTCTGGCCTACAGAGGATTTTTACTCTGCATCACCAGTGCTGTGCCCGCCCTTACTGTCGTATTGCAAAGCGTGGCTCCTGTCGCCTAGCAACGTTGTGAAAAAAAGGTGGTCTGTTGGTCTTGTTTTATTATTTTCACTACTGGAAATCAATCTTGGGATAGGTTGGGCCTTGAAGAATCCAAGAAAAGAAGGCTGTATTTCTTGGAAGGATCCTTTGAAATGGGACAGTCCAGTCATGCTACTACGATGTGTCTTCAAATGCAGCCTCTGAAAGATGCAGCCACTGAATTGGGACACAGATATAGACATAATCCTTTTATGGATATTTCTACTTCAGTATCCCAACAACACTGACATGCTGTACATCCTTCATGTCCCACTCTCCTGCCTTCTTCCTCCAACTCTACAACAGTCAGAGGCACAGTCAGATCATTTAAAGACATGGGTTCCTAACTAAGTGGTTTATTGTAGAGCCTACTCTATTCTTAAAATTGGCTTACAAATAAAGTGCCGCTGTTAATTGTTATCCATGCAAAGAAAAATACCTGTACCTTTTTCAGACGATGAGCTCTGTACTAATAGGACTTCATAACCTTCATGTGTCTACAAATTCTAGCACAGAAAATGTTTCTTCCTCTTTGTTACTGTAGCTGTGACAACATTAATAAAAGCAGAGGTTGACAGAAGGTCTACTGTACTAACTTGGAGAAACTTCACTAGTTGATCTGTTGATGGCATAGGAAGCATCTCTGGTAGTGGATCAACGAGGCCTCAAATGAGCAGTGACATCTAAAGAGTAGCTTATTGGGTTAGTGTATTACATGCTTAGCAGCCATTAGTAAGCACCAGGCATCAGTCAGTCTGGTTGGCTGTATAAATCTTCTTACCCTGTCAATTCTCAGCACAAAAATTCTTAAGTATCTGCCCAGTGAGATAACTCAAGATGTGATTTCCACCCTCGTTATTCAGTACATCCTTTATAGTTAAACCAGGAGAGAGCTGTCTTTCCATGACCTTTAGTGAGACCCATCATCCCATCTGCATCTTAACCAACTTTAAAGTGTGGTCAAGATTGCATCAGCTCAAGTTGAAGTGTTTTTCCCTGAAGTGTCAGCCCAGTGTGTGTATGCATAGCACCGCGACACTGCTACACTGCTAGACTTGAAAGTACAGCCATGCTGACATGACATAATATTTGGAAAATATATATGGCACTAGAAGCACAGAGGAACAATGACTACTGGCAGGGCTATTTAGGTGGCTGGGAACATACTAGGCTGGGAACATACCAGTATGTGCCAAAAGCTCTAGCTGCTAGTTTGCTTGGTTATTAATGTAACAGTTAATTCAAGTGACCTATTTATATCATCCACTGCCATAACATGACTGTCTACAACACCTGTTTGTGGGGAGACCATGCTACTGTTATAACATCCTTTGAAAGAGGACAGATTAAACTAATCTAATCTAATCTAATCTCTAATCTGATTCCCTTTATATAAAATCAAGATCAAGTCTTTGTGAACTATGTGAACTAAAATCATTGTGGCGTTTGTGCCTACAGGGCTGGTTGATGACAAGCTAACTGCTAACAAGCAGGCCAGGAGTGTCAGTCACAATAGAGAGCTGCAACAATGACATATTTTCAAGGCCAACCAGGAAGTTAGCATCAGCCTGATTCCCTCGCCATCCAACTTGTAATTTGATTTAGCTCTGACCTTTTCTACAAAAGTGTTTCCTCTTACAAAGTTAGAAATAAAAAGCAAGCTTTTTGTGTAAAAAAAACTAAAAAATCTTGTCATAAAATATCTGATATATTTTATGTCATAGAATAAAACATGAAAATGTCTTGAACTTGGGTTTAACCACAGACCTCAGTCATCTAACCAAAAATACATATACGTTGGGATAATATAATAAACGGTGAAATTCTAACTAATTTCTGGGTTTTGGGACTTGCTCCTGCAGCACTCCACAGCACAATGATGGAGCTATTTAGCTTGCAAACTCACAGCATGCAGATTGGTTAAGTTATTGGCATTTCACGAGATGAACCATCAATTCTTGTCTCATAAATGTTGATGGATGGTGCAACAGAGTTAATAAGCCTTGAAAGCTTCTAATGTTTGAACTCTGGAATGTGGTTATTCTAGTGAATTCACTCTGCTGCATATTTAATGTAAATATATGGTATATTAAACATTGATGCAACATAGTTTATTCAGACATTACCTATGTCATCTAAAGACTGGTTTCAAATATATATATATATTTTTTTATTATTATTATTTATTTTTTTGATAATTAACAAAAATAAATCAAGATAGTATAGATTTATTGCATTTAATTGGAGTATGCTTAGGGACAAATCTGTCCTTGGACCTCAGAGAATATAGGCCACATATCATAAGAAGGCCACATTTTCTCATACAGTCAAAAATGCCACATTCTGGTAAAATGTCTGCATAAACTATATTGCATCAATGTTTAATATACCATATATTTACATTTAATACACATGTCAAATATGCTACACACCATAATAATTCTCCTCTGTTTTCTCACAGTGACTTGTATGACTTCTACCACTACTTCTACATGCTGACCAACATCCTGTTCTATGTCAGCTCAGCCATCAATCCGATCCTCTATAACCTGGTGTCAGCCACCTACCGCCAGATTTTCTTCTCCACACTGAGCTACTTCTGCATGCCCTGCCGACGTACGCCCAGGAGGCACCCCCACCCCCTGACCCGCCACTCCATTAGCATCTCCAGCAACCACACCCTCTCCACCAACATCATCAAGGAGACGGCATATTGATCAGGCAGCAATACACTTTGTCATATGAAAAACCCATCCGCTGCTGCTTTGTGGTTCCTGGTCCAACTTTATCAAGGAAATTCTGGCAATGGACTGGAGAGGCTAACAAATGGCTAACATCATTGTCTTGTAGGGTCAGGTGTCCTAGGTGTTTCAAATGTGGGGATCCAACAAAAATCTGTAAAACACTAAAAAGTTTTCAACAAATCGTCTCAGTCTTTAGTAAAATTATGATCATAATTTAATATCTAAATATATATGTGTTTTCATTGCTTACATAGATGTCCATCATGTCCTATCCTACTCATTGTTACTTTACCAATATAAAAACACAAACAAGGCTGCATGCGCCTGAATTCATGTCTGTCAATCAATCAATGTGTCGTTAAGGCTGTTGCTGGCCTTTGAGTCATCGTTAGTGTTAATGCTGAAGAGACAGAAGTTTGTCTTCATAAGGTGCGTTCGTGAAAAAGCTGCCTTCATGGCATCCATAATGTGAAAAGTGTTGGAATTGTCCCCATCTTAATGAGAGCGCCTGTGGTGTGTACGTGTGTGTGTGTGTGTGCGTGCATCCCTGATGGTGCGACACACACCTCATGGTCCCAGTTTGGGATTTTGAAAGGTCACCCTGGTCTAGTACCCAGTTTGAGACCATTTCATATGCATATTTTAACACAAGTTGTTGTTTCTTTTATTATTAGCTAGTATATTGTTATTGTATCTTTATCCAGTTTAACATGAGTTTGTGGAAACAAAACTAAAACATAGCAATGAAAGAATGAAAAAAGGAAGGAAAGAGGAACATAAACATCTTCCTTAAAATGGAAATTGATATGTATTTTATATGTGTTTTATACAGTATGTTTGTTTCTATGTAGGTTTTTATTGGACCAATCATTCACACTTGCTTGGTGCTATATAATGTAAATGACTCTGGTGTTTCAGCATTTTTAAGCATCAATTTCTGAAAAAAAAAAGAATGGCCTCTGGCAACACTTTCACCTCTACAAATTCTCATGTAAGCTTTCTTTGTGCTATTTTGGATGAGCATCTGTGGATAATCCTTCCCTTGATGTTGGATAAAAAAAGAAATCCAAAGAATGAATTTCTCTGTCTTGGATCTGAGTTGCACTGAGTTGCGCTGTGTAGGAAGAATCTCTTGCATCATTGCCGCTCCTCACCTCTCTTGTTTTTTTTTCACAGCCACAGTTTGAAAAAACATTGGTGGGCGTGTCCAGATAATCCTAATATGAAGACAATTTGGCGAAGTGGAGGGGTCCCTGTCACACTGCTGTGCAGTGTAGTACAGGAAGACATTGTGATTACTCCTGGTAATAGCTGTCTGCATTTATAAACACCTTTAGAAAGTGCAAAGCGAGAGGAGAAGTGGCTGTAATTGGTTATTTGAAGTGTTTGTTCATAACTGCAGTGACCGTGTGGAGCAGATAAAATGTGGTCAAAATGAATGAATGTACTGACACATGCATGGTTACCTGGACCATAATTTCACGCTTGTGGGGGCAGAGAAAGGAGCACTTACACACAATGCCCCCACTCAAATGCGGTCCCCCCAGCAGCTGCTGGAGAAGCCACAGATCTGGGGACTCCAACTTTTCCATTAGGAGGAAGATGAGGATATGAAAACAAATCTTCTTCAGCTGAAGCGCACAATGATTGCTATGGAGGATTAGAGAAATGCAATTGCCATCATATATCCAAGTGCCAGCAACCGCATTTTGAAAGGCCATTTTGAAGTTAAATGCATTTCCAACCAGCCTCCTGCAAATTCTTATTAGCCCAGTAACCCTAAGAACTGAAGTCAGAGTCCAAACATGATGATTTCTTCCCCATCTTCCCCAACCCATACTCAAACCTTCATCAAGTGGTTTAGATGCTTAAAGGCTGGAGTGCTTAAAGCAGCAGAAGTGCCCATTGCTGCTCCACAGAGCAACACATTTTCAGTGGAAAGCCAGCTGTCATAGAGAGGTACATCTAATAGTCATTTAAATAGGGAGAACAGTGTAGACCTCAGGTTAAACACCTGGCCGATTAATGCATGAAGTGGACTTAATCGTCAGACTGTCAGTTACAGAAAGATGCAGCGGTTGGGGGTCTGACACTTTTTTTCGATAACTGCATCAGCTGAAACATACTGTCGCCTTGACCATGACCATACCTCAGACTGTGTTTTATTTGCCATAATCATGATCTTCCCATCATCTTAACCATACTGTAGTTGACCTGGAGGATAAAGTAAGAACATAATCAGAGGTTTGGCTGCAAATGTGCATCAGCTGAAGCTCTTGCACTTATGACTGTACTGATAAACTTTAGCCACTGTTTTAGCAAATTATAAGAAGTACCTAACTAAACACTGAGAATATACTTAGGTAATATACTTATGATCAGGATCTATTGCTATGGCAAGATAAACCAATTCTTGTTAAGTGAATGTCCATCCTGGGTACAGTAGGGTCATGGCCTCAGGACTCCAGTGTATACCAAAAATGAATACAGGCCCATGGGGATTAGGCCAGGGCCCATGGGGGACATCATAATTTTATCAGTTGAAATCGTCCAAGCTTCCCTCTCAGGGGAGGGAGGCGTTGCTTGTATTGTCAGTATCCTGAAGCGCAGAGTGTGTAGATTGCAGGGGTAATGATTTCTCCATACATTTTCATTACATTCCACACAGAGTACAAATTATTTTTTTTGAATTTTACTTGTAAATGTGCATTTTCACTAGTCCTTGTTATGTTTTAAGCTTTAAAGGGATCAATGACACTTGACTGTTTTATTTATGGTTATTTTCAGCTGGTGGTGCGAAAGCTCAGGCTGTCATTTCCCATTTGGGAAAAAAGCCTATATAGATTTCATATTCTTCATATTTTTTCACATTTGTGCAGAAAGATAGGCAGCATTGTCAATTCACCATTTACCACTTAAAAGTGACAATAAAATAACTTAATATGTAAATGTTTGCGATTTGTGTCTGTGGCGACATTCCCAGCAAAACGCTGTATTAATTCACTGTTAATGCAAACATAACAACTCCTACCGTAGCATTTAACTGGCGAAATATGAGTTGATTTTTATTATAAAATTGTCACAAGAAGTTCAAAGTGTTTGTTTGTCTACAAAACAGGACAATGGTAATTTTCTGCATTTTTCTGACAGAGGATGAGGTTAAAATCTTGTAGGGAGAAATAGAAGAAGGAGCAGCCGCAGTGAGTTAGATGAGGAGCTGCGGGCAACAAGCTGCAAACCTCCAGCTTCTCAGCGAGGTGACCAGCTCGTGTCACTGCCGTTCTTAGACTCCGTGTGCAGCGTAAAATCTGATCACAGCTGCTCACAGAGTGGTGGGAACTGAACCGTTATTGCCAGACTTCTCTATTAAACCCACAGTAGTTTGTTTCACTGCTCCCACAATTCTGCCACTGAGTATCAAACCACATTTGCTGTTACCACCAGAAACTGCGGGTGTTGCCAAATCAACCAGGACTGAAATTTAATCCATTAGAATAACTTTTAGCGACTAAACCTACAATGTTCCCCAGCACTTTTGTTATACTGTAATAATAGATGACACCCCTGCCGTCTTCTCAATGCATATCACAGCAGGAAATTGCCAAAAAAAAAAAAAAAAAGCAAAAACTCTGTGTAAACCACATTTGGTGTTTTTATTATTGTGTACATAGTTATTGGTGACAGTTGCTGTGCTTTGTATTGGTTGATTGGCTCTGTGTTCCTGTACAGTATCTGTGTTGTTGCTGAGTCTTTCGAGGCCTTGGCCACTGTACTGTATATCCTGTGTGCTCTATTAAAGCTTCAGATTCCCATTCCCACAGGTTCACCAGACAGCCATACTGAATGGAATACATACTGTAAATCCCTTTAAACGTACAAACTGTTCAGATTACTCCTGTATTAGTAGTTTTATGTACTCTAGACTTTGCAGCACAGACCTGCACGCGGATGTATATATCTTGAATTTGTTATGGGCTACATTCATACTATCATTTAGTTTTAAAATGCATTACTTTTGCTACATTTATGCCAGCAGCTGGTGTGCAGTTAAATATGCTTCTACTTCTGTTCCTCATCTCTGTTACTTTCTGCAACTAATGAACTGTTGTTTACACCTGCACATGCATGCCCAGTTTTTGTGAAAGGTCATGTGAAATGTGTTTTAAGGTGTGATAGAATTGACAGAGATTATTTCTGATACAGGGCATCTAGATGGAGATTGTTTGCACTGATTTAAAAAGACAAAGCACTGGTATGGATGTAGCCTCAGCCCCGTGTTCATTGTAAAATCAAAGGAATATTTTGCTTATTTTAGCTGATGGTTCAGATCAGCCATGTTCAACTGTATATCACATATTATGTTTCTCTAACAGAAATATAATATCTATAAAAAAAGAAATAATAAAAGACTGAAGGTACATAATTCACTGATGTACTGACTTTTCTTTTTACAGTTTCTGTCTCATCTCTCTAACTGTTTTGTCTTATTCCGGTATCTCTCAGAGGTATGGCTATACACACACACACACACACACACACACACACACACACACACACACACATACTCACACATGCACACACCGCTTAGCAGAACAGTGTCTGACCTTTTCTGAAGTACACGCATGGCAATTAATAGCTTGCTTGAGAAATATTGCTCACAAAGTACATCCACCTGCACATACACAAAGGGTTGTTGTCTCATCACATCCCCCATATGTCTTACTGAAAATGATAACTGGGGAATAACAGCTTTTGTGGCTGTTTGCTCAGATACAGAGGGAGTCTGAAATAGAGTGGCCAACATAAACAACCAACTAAATAAAAATGGTGTAAAACCTATTAGTTTGTGTTCTCACCAGCCGGAGATGTTTCTTCTCACAGTCAGCTTGGACAGACATTCGCTGGGATCTTGGATTGGTTAACCCCATTAAACCCAAGTGTAGACGCTTTCAAAAATAATTTCATGTTCAGAGCATTATTGGACCATGATGGTTTGAGCTAGAGACATCCTTGAATTATAGAATTGTCTCTTTCTTGTGAATGGAAGTAAATCAGATTTGGATCAGTCTGACCCTTTGACTGCAGCATTGCTGCTTTATTTCTGTGTGTTTATCCATCCATTTGCTAGTGATGTCTAGAGTCACATCTCTACATCAGACACTGACTGGCTCCAGTGTTTGATTTCACAGCCCATCAGTGTCTCATCCAAAGTCAATGGGATCAATCCTGTATTTTTCTGATCTCAGTGTGAGGAGAAGTCAGTCTGAGTTTATTGCAGTGACAGAATAAAGACAGAGAGACATGGACAAGATATTTAGAGCATTAGAGGCTTTGGAGCTTTTTTTTTTTTTTTTTGGAGATTTTTCATCATTACTGCTCAAAAGAATGAGCAGAGCTCAAATCAGATAAAGAGAGAAACTTCAAAGCACATATGTGTAACTTTCTGTGTTGAGGTTTTCTTTGGTTACCATGTGTCTATCTATAAAATAAGTCTTTATTGAGTTACATATATAATTAGCTGTGGTTTTGCTGACTGAATATGTGGACGTCATGACTGTTTTTGGCTAAATGTAGCCACTGCTGACAGTTATCAGGCCTGGCCTACAGCACACAAGTGACTGACAGCTGAGTACATGTTTCCTAGCAACAGCAAAATGTCTGCCGCTGTGAGAGAGAAAAAAGAGTGATCAGGGCTCAAGCTGCAGGGGAGGAAAGCAATCCTGTTTGCCTCACCCAAAGGCACCGGGGTACTCACTCGCTGTCGCACCAGAAAAATAATGTTTTAAAAAGTCTTGATTTTTTTCCCAATGCACTGGCTCCAGTGCTGTATACAGTCTGCTAATATCATGGCTTGTTCGTCATCCTCAGCTGAAGCATACTGTCTTCCTTAGATAGTGTAGGTAGGATATACTATGTCTAGGGCTGGGTCGAAAAAAAGAAAACCAATGAGATTGATTTTTGCGATCTGTGTGAAGCTGTAGCTCTGATGACCTTCGGAGACGGTGACACACAGCAGTATGACTCGACCTCGTGGCATGTGCTCCAGCAGGTGAACCCTGAAACGGACCTTTATTCTTTACATATTTATTATTTTCTCTCTCACACAGCTCACAGCCTCTGTCTGGGATCCACAATAGTTTAAGCATTTAGCTTGTTCATAGAACCTGTTTGCACCAGAACCTCCAACGCAGCAACAAGCGACAAGGTGTGAAAATATAATCAGTCAGTCAGAGAGGGACAGTTCAGGTTATAGGGCTGACTATGAATGCACAGCGCAAAATACTCCACTAAAAAGTCTGAATGTAGCAGCAATGTTCTAAGTTAGCAACATTGCAGCCTGTAAATGCTCCACTAACAGAACCTGTTTGCAGCAGAAACTCCAACTCAGTGACAAAGCATTTGGCTGAAAAAGTTTCAACACACCACTGCATTGAACTTTATTTAAAACTGCTCAGACAGTAAGATTGAAATTTATATTGGTAGTAATGACACATGACTGTGAATATAAATAAAATATATGTAACCTGAATATTAAGTAAAATATGTAGTATGTAAAAGTAGTATGTAAACTACTCTGTAACAACTCCACAACCACAGCTGTAAAAACAACCAAAATATGCTGAGAGTTTCACTTAAGTTTAGGGTACAGTTCTGTTTGAATGTGCCACAAATGACCCTCTATGGAACAATAATAAATATGCAAAGCATTAATGGCCTGATGTTAGTGACATATGAGAGTAGAGACTTACATATTTATACCTGTAAACTCCATGAGACTCCATGAGAACAACATCCACGCTAAATGTGGTGTTTATTACAGCATAATTTGTTGACTAACTTATAATTGTAGTACATTACTGATATTGCATTTTTTTATTTATAATTAGAGCTAAGAGCTTGTCTTACAATCTTGTATTTGGCCACTAGTTTGTGTATAATCTGTTGTGATGACTTCATTTATTTTGGGTCTAATTCAGAATTATATGTGTTTTCTAATTACAGCATAATTTAGGTGCATGATGTCTGATTAGAGTATGAATGTTTGTTTACTGTTTACAGTTTATTACTGTGCAATGACATAAAGTGCAACCCAAAAAATCAGATAGATCCAAGAGAAGCAGAAAAGCTAGACTTTTGTTTCAGTCGTCATCAGCTCATTCCGTGGTGTCAGTGAAAGCAAGGTCTAGGTCAAGCTCTTGTGGTTCGGGTATTTTCTTGTGTTGGGTCTCTTTTGGGAACTCTTCTAACTCCTGATCCTCCTCTGTGCCTCCAGGACTCCAGGGCCAGACCAAACGCCTCGTTCTCCTACGCCGCCACCCAGCTGCCTGCCTTATCCACCACTCTATTCATCAACCTTTATCTTCATTCAGATCCCAATTCCCTCTCCTACCTCAGGGTCTGAGATAAAGCTCCACCATGACACCCCCTGCCACACCATGAGCCCTCCATCCTCCATTTCTGTCTCAGCTCATCATCAACCCTTTCTCTCTCCTTACCCCATCTCTGTCTCTCTCTTTCAACCCAACCAGTTAAGACAGACAGCCACCCATACTGAGACAGGTTCTGCTCAAAGTTTCTACCTGTTAAAAGGGAGTTTTTATTCCTTGCCACTGTTGCCAAGTCTTTATGTGAAAGAAGATGAAAAGTGGCCTAAGATCACTTCTGTAACGATTGTGTGTATATATGAATAAAATCAAATTGACTTGTCCCTTCAGATGTGCAAAACCCTCGCTCAGTCAGTTTTTACTTGATGTAATGCAAAGTGACACAAAAATAACAGATTTGGTGGTAATCATCTGTCCATATATCCAAGGTTACTACTCCACTGCTGTCAGTCTGCTGCTCTCTCACTTCTGGAATGAGTGTTGGGGTTAGAAGTTGTACAGTAGGTTGTGGGTTTAACGGGGCTATTTTAAGTTTTCTCTGCCACCGTTTGCGGTGTCTTACCAGGAGTAGGTGGTACTTGAAAGAGCTTTAGCCATCATTGCATTTACAAGCCAAGAGGTTATAATTAACCCAACGAGCAACTCTGTATCTTCTGGCCGGATTGGGGGCTTCAGTGGGTTGCCTTCAAAAAGGGACAAGATGGGTCAGGGTTAGCTGATTAGCATGCTAACATCAGTAGAGGAAAAGACAGATAACATTGGCATTTCTTCCAAATGGCTGCGGATAGCTCCTGGTGAGTAAAGGCATGAAGTTTGGCGCTGAACTTTTCTCCTAGACCTCTAAGTAAACAGCTGTTAATGCTAATGTTAGCCACGTAGCGATATCAAAACTTACAAGGAGCCTCCTTTTATAGAGGCAATATGTAAGTACTTTAGTATAAAACATCCTTAACAAAGATTATCAACATAATGTGAAGAAATGAAATACCTGCTGAAGTTAGCAATGCCAACCAGCTAGTCCTGGCAGGTCCCGTCTTGTAATGTACCTTAGGTGAATGTCCTCTACTCCTGCTGCCACTACATCCATTACTAGTGGATTGTCGTAGTGGACAATCCACTAGTTCATGCAACAATAGCTCACTGTGAAACTTGTTTGTGAGCCCAGTCCCAGAACGGGTCGTCCTCTTGTGCTCACCCCAAATGGCAGGCACACAGAGAGGGCGGGTAAAAACTGTTCTGCTGGTGCAGAGGGGAAGAGGAACTAAAGAGTGCATGTCACAAGCAGAACCACACAAACAGAACCTTCTAGTTACGATACTGTGGAGTATGACTTTGACATTCATCCATGAAACCTTACAGATTGGAACCTTACAAGACACTTTGAAGATCTTGAAATCATTCATTTACTCTTGTTCTTGAGCCACTCTCTTACCCAGTTTGATAAATAGGATTTCGCCCCCACCTCCCCTCCTTTTTTTAGCCAGGAGGAACAGGATGTGAAATTACAATTCTCTTCCTTGTCCCTCTCTGTCCACTCTGTTCCATTCTGCCAAATGGAAATTTAAGCAAATGGCAGACCACAGCTAACCAGTCTATATATCACTTCTGAGTGGGAGAATGCTCCCTCTAATGAGGAGCCGCAGAATTCAAGTGGTAGCATTTGAATTGGTTTACCACGGCTGGCTGACATTCACACACACACTTGGTTTGAGAAAATGAGAGAGGAGCTTTCTATTACATCCATTGAAAAAGGGATATTAATCAAGCCATTTGGTCCAAATGAAAAAACAGCTTCTCATTCTTTATGTTGTCTTTTGCTTCCTTCTCTTGGCCACCCTGTGGCCACAACCCAGTTTTAATTTGAGACAATTAAATGTCCCCTGTGGAGTTTTCATTGTAAACAAACAAGGTTTGGTTTATATTTGTTCTGCATTTGCAATCTTCAGAAAAGTCTATTATGTCCTTGAGCACATGCTGGTATAAGCAAAGATACTCCATATAAAATGGTATGATTTGGCGTAAAATGGTATACACCTCCTGCCTCCTATGTGGGCATGGTCGCACCTGACTCTGTCTGTAAGCATATCATTCGAGTCTCTCTAAACTTGGGTGTTTGGAAAGCGATGTCTGCAGCAGTGAAGCCAGACCAGAGCCAACAGAGAGAAGAGTTGTGAGATCTTGGGATAGTGTGTTGCTGAGACAGAGACAGGTCCCAAATAAAGTATATATCTGAAACATAGACTGTATATACAAGTGGACATAGACACCAGGGTTGAAAGGTGAAGCCAATGCTGACTTAAACCTGCATTCTATCAAATGACCATTAGGGGAAACTTCACTGGTTGTGAAAAGAAGGCTTGTATTGTATTGAAGTCTATGTGAAAATGGCCCTACTTCTCTACTTCTCTTGATTTATTAGCTCAGTAAATGTTTTCTAGGGAGCTGATGGTCTCTAGTTTCAAAAAATGAAGCAAAAGAATCTGTCACACTGTGTGATCACATTCACTTTTCCTATTGGAATGACTCAGACCTTCTGCTGGTCTCCTAAAGAGGTGGAGAGGTGGAGAAACCCATGTGACACAGTTACAGGAAATAATTTTAAGTGAGACATTACAACCGTCTCTGGGATAAATGTGTAAATGTAATTTAAAAAAAAAATGTGTAAAAGACAGTGGCCCTGAGAGGTCAGCACACGAAAAACACATATAAATTCAGAAAACATGCTGCAAATACTCACAACACAACCAAATACACAAACATGCTGCAAGCAGCACAGAAGGCAATGGAAGTGTTGCCCAGGGGACACAAGGACATGCCAACCAGACTGGGACACCGTTGTTGTTCAGTGCTTTGACTTTAGAAGTTAAACATCGAACAATAAGCACACAGCCATGCCAATGCCTCCCAGCAGGTGCAAAACATTTTTTTGTGTCCCTTTGAAACACTTACGTTGCATTATATTTACAGTAAGGTTGTGTATGCAGTTGTTTTGTGTGTATTTGCAGCACATTATCAAATTAATGTTTTCTGACTTTGTTTGTGTTGTGTTGTGTGTTTGCATGTTTTCTTAAGTTGCAGTGTATTGAGCTCCCAGGGCCGTCGTAACAAAAGGCCAGACTAGAAGTTTGTTATATTTATGTTGGCTTGTTACACATGTCAAACCTTCTGCATAAAGTTCACATGGCTCTCTGGAAATCATCAGTATTACAGGTGACTGGAAAATTCCACAAATAAGCTGTGGATACAAGCTTTAGGTTGTTTTGAAGAAACTGTTCCTCAGACAGAAAAAACCATAATCCCATTCCTAGTCTGTCACTCACATGGCAAGTCGCCCTCACCCAGAGGAACACCTTGATACATTCCTGCAGGGGTAAGCTGCTGTCCGGTGGAGACTTGTGTTAAGGCTGCTGGTCAGAATGAATGGCATGACAGTTTACAAAGCAGCCTTGCAGGCAGCAAGCAGCAATGCAGAGCCATTTGTAGCCTGGCCGACACTGAGGCGTGATGCTCACAATGATGCATTGCAGCCTGCGAGGCAGAGGGTGTTGTTGCTCAGTGACACTAATCCATCCAGTGCCACAGACTTCACATTAAATTTTCCCTTTTCTCTCTTTTCATACACACACACACATACACATATGATGCACTTGAAAAACAAATACAAAGGCAACTTTTTCTGAAAAAATTAAGTGTGTTTATTCAATCAATCAATCAAGCCGATTATTTGTGTGGCACTTTTCATAAAAACAATGTAACACAAAGTGATTTACAGAACAAAAGCCTTAGGGAGCAAAAGAGCAACCCCTTCCAACCGTTCACTCACTCCCTCACACACACACACACACACACACACACAAAGCACTAAGTAACAAAAACAATATAAATTAAGACAACATTGACAGGAACTGAGGAATTTGCTTTTGCACTAAGGAAACACTGAAGGCAAAGATAAAAAGAGAGATAAAGATAAAACCAGAAAAGAGGTAGGGTATGAAAAACCAAATAAAAATGAAGATGAAATAGTAGAGACACAATAATGAAATTCTTAAATTAGAGGAGATGTTTGGAAGAGAGAGTTAAAAGTAGAAATAAAATACCAAATTACCAGAAAATGTCTTAAAAAGAGACCATAGTAATAAAAAGACACCTAAATAATTAAAAAGCAACAACCAAAGGTCAAAGAGGTTCATTGGACAAAAGCAAAAAAAAAAAAAATAAGAGCAGTAAAAAGATCTTGGTATCCAGTGAAGGGATCTTAAAATTAGTGTCATGTGGTTCTCTCTTTCTGATCTTAGTCAACATATGCACAATTGAGTTTTGGAGCAGTTGTAGTTGGAACATATTCTTCTTTGGGAGACCAGAAAGACCAGAAAACTCAGATCTACATCAAAAAATGGCATTATTACAGATTACTCAGATTACTTTAGTGTTGGAATTTGCAATTTGACATTGACCTTGAAAACCAGTGAACTGCTGTAACTAATTGAGCCATCCATAACTTGATATCCAAGATACAGTTAAAAAGAGCATCAACTGGCCATTGGTCATCAGGAGACATGGCAATATAAAGCTGTGTCATCTGCATATCTATGGAAATTGATGGCATGCCTTCTGATGACGTCTCCAGATTAAAAAAGGTGCCAGTGGGGGATTCCTCTCATTTCACTGTTGAACCCAACATAGACATTAAAATGATTAATAAATTTCCAAGGTGACACTTTTCTGTGCAAGCATTAAAGTAGGAAGCCTTATGATGTCGGGGATGTTCCAAGTGTAAACCTACCGTGACATTACCCTTGGTTTGTGAGCTTCTGTTTTGAAGCCTCAAACTTGTAATTTGTCTGTTGGCAATCTTGGTTTTTTGAAACCAGCCAGAACTGTATTTGGAGGAGAAGCTGTATTGTTGTATTAAAGACTTGAAACTAGAGACTGAGACCATAAACTCGAATATGTTTACTGAGCTAATAAATCAAGGGAGAAGTAGGGACATTTTCACATAGACTTCAATACAGTCACCCCCTGATGGTCATTAGAGAGAATTAAAGTTTAAGGCTCTTCAGTAGTTGCGTCACTTTTCAGCCCATCGACGTCCACTTTTATAGACAATCTATGGGATGTTCAGGTTGTCATGTGGTTCATGTGTTTTGTTTTAGTGTTTCATTTTTCTTTGGTCTGAACAGTTTGAGATGTACACCCTTCTGATTGTACAGGAGAATACTTTGAATCAAATACTTTGCTTAACTTTGCTTGCCAATCTCCCTTTTTTTTAATTGATAACTGTTGTTTTTCTCCAATGATGAAAGAGATGTTCATGAATAGGATCCTGATTCCTAAATCTGGACCTGTGATCACAGGTGCTGTCCATAATATCTTCCCCCAGTTAACAGTACATTATTAATTGGTAATGTCTTAAGCTGTTGATCTATAGTAATACCTGAAGGTTTATAGATATATAGATATCTCATATATCATATATAAATATTATGTTATTTTAGAATGAATGAGTCTGTTTGTGCAGGATACTTCAGACATCTTAATTGCTAATTACAAGTCCAACTGCAAGTCCATGGCTGCATATTTTGGCATAAATTATATTCAGGGTGATCAGGGCCAGCCACAAGCCATATTTCTTGATCTCCTTTTCATTTTGCCTCACTGAATGAATGAGCCACACACTCCTTTGCCTCTTCATCCTCCTTTCTTCACAGAAAACAACACTAGAGAGCCTGTGAAAAAGGGAAGACAGATGATAACCTCAGAGGAAGAGATCCAAACAGACAGACAGACAGACAGACAGACAGACAGACAGAGAGAGAGGTCTGGTGAAGCGTATGAACAGCGTGTTACTGCCCAGTCACTGGAGGTAGGTAAATCAACACAGGAGGTATCCAAATCCAATCTCTGGGAATTTGCTCAGCAAATTGTTTTTAGAGCCAACACAGGAGCTTAGAGATGGTTTTCCCACAGGCTTCCATGAGGGAGCCGTCGCTCTCATTAGCTGCAGTCGGACAGAGGAGGGAAAGCAGTCAAACAGAATGGCCGGGTCACGGGCAGCAGACTCTGAAACATTCCTCACTTCTCTTTCTCTTAGGTCGGGTTTTTCAGCCTACAATTTCCACAAATTGCCAAAACGAGTACTATACATCTGCTACAGAGAATCACAGAAAATACCACAATCTGTACCAAATATTTGTATGTAAAACTCACTGTTCATTTGAATATGAATACGGTAGAATGGGGGCGAACAGACCCCCACACCCATCAGGACATTTACAAACTTGTAAAATTATTTTAGACTTTATTATTATTATTTTAGATATTTTTTCTTTTTATACTGTATAAATGCAGGAAAATTGGGCATGTAAAGGGCACGTCTTTACACGCTGTCATGTCAGTTGAATGCTTTTAATGTGAAGAGGCTGCAGGAGGAAAAGTTTGGTTTAAATCATCATTAACTTAATAAACTCAGGTTTAATTAAATCCCAAGTGCATGTAAGGCAATAAACTACTATATGTATAGAGAGGTAATTAAGAAATATAAACGCATTAAAGCGGGTATTGAAGGTGTGTGAGGTACATTCCTATTCCTACAATCAGTGGATGTGCCTGCAGTGGTTTCAGATTAGCGTGCTGCCAGTTTTAAGATGCAGCAGGAGGACTGACACAGGCTGAGTGATGAGCTGCCATGGATGAGGACACCAGCTAAAACAGCTTTTAGCCACTTTAAAATATGCCCACAGGAAAAACAAACAATATCAGTGTCAGTATACACTATATTTAAAATATGTTCACCTCTATATCTTTCCTTCACGCCACCTTGAAATGACAATCTTTAACCAGTGAACAACAACATTCCTATGCAGGAGTGATACAGTGTGATATGGTGCACACTGTTGTTGCGTTTTGCATGAGGATACCAGAAGAGTGTTTCCTGTTTCACCTCCACTGCTGAAGTTTCATACATGTACACCCACACACACACACATATTGCTGAGATCATGCAACATGTACAGTTTATATGTGTATTAGAGTCCATGCACAGCTTTAGACTTTGCTGTATGTAACATATGATTTCATGCTTCAGTGATATTTTCAATCTGACTCCCTCTTTGATGGGGTTACTCACAGGCTCAATAACATTCTCCAGAGAAGCACGAACTCCACGGCGTGACTTATACAAACTACAGCTGTGAGGTAATTGAAATTGACTGCTGGATTAATGACAGTTTATTTTGAACTGGTCAATGCTTAAAAACATTGTTTTTGGTTTTTCAATTCAATAAGACAGGCAGAGACATTTAATGCTGCGGCATGGTGACTTTTACAGACCTGACACTAAACATAACAAATGAGCAGTACAGAGGAAAATATCTAAAAATCACTGTGAAAATATCAAAAAATGTCAAAATATTTACCGTTAACTGACGATGACATTCTTCAGTGACAGTGCAGAGTTGTGTCTCGGTGTTGTTAACCTTTCCTGGCTCCTTGTCTGGACAGTAGTTGGGAAGCACAGGAGAGTCACAGGAAATGAACACAGTTGTAACACAACGTAATCTGCCCGTTTACTTGCTCCTGCTGCCTCTTGACGCTTCCATAGACCATAGACTGTCTATAAAGGTGGACATAGACTCTGGGTCTGAAAAGTGACGCCAATGCTGAAGAACCTTAAACCTATATTCTATGTAATGACCATAGGGGGGGCAACTGGTAGCAAAAAAAAAAAAAAAAAAGTCAAATTGCATTAAAATCTATGTGAGAATGGCCCTACTTCTCACTTGATTTATTACCTCGGTAAACATTTTCTGACACCTGTACACCTCTGTACATCCCATAGACTGTCTATATAAGTGGACATAGACGGTGCTGAAAAGTGAAGCCACTGCTGAAGAGCTTTAAACCTGCGTTATATTTAATGACCATCAGTTGACAACTCCACTAGTTGTAAAAAGAAGTCAGATTGTATTGAAGTCTATGTGAAAATGTCCCCACTTCTCCCTTGATTTATTAGCTCAGTAAACATTTTCCTAATGAGTTTATGGTCTCAGTCTCTAGTTTCAAGTCTTCAATATAACATGATGTTCATTTTTAAATTATGGTCCATTTAGAGGAAAATAGACCATTAAGCAGTGGATGGGGGCATTGCTACACTGTCTTTGAAAGACTGTACCACCCAGTCAGGATAGAGTACAGAGCAGGTCAGATCCACCCCTCACTCCTCCTCAGCTCCACCTTCTCCTCCAAATATGGTTTCTTCTGGTTTCAAAAACCAAGATGGCGATGGCCAATTAGACAGACAGTTCACAAACCAATGGGCGATGTCACCAGGATCTTGTTCAATGCACATTTGCAAATGTCCAAAAAACTACCACTCGGTCCACTGCTTGACAATCCCCAGTCTCTGCCATCAGGGTACAATCACATCCATGAAAATAACAGAACACAGCAGTGGGAAGTCAAGCTGGCTTTCAGATCAGGGAAATCTGAATGCACAGCAGCAACACCAGATTCTGTATGAGACAGAAGTGATCTGAGATCAGATGTAAACAGAGACACTGCTTCAGTATCGTTCTAATTGATGTCTGTTTTCAGCTGTAACCGGTCAAGCACCACTTGCCTTGCATGCGACTAATTAAGGAAGATGATAACAATACAACGCATATCTGATATAATGGCTCTAAAGGTGACAAAATTAATCAATTCCTTAAATACTTGTTAGGATATGGTGCTTTCCATGTATTCTTCAACGCGCACAGTTAAGTTTACAGTCAGTGTTTTGCATGACAATACATTCCTGTAACCCTGAAGCCCAATAGAGGTTCTGAACACATTTTCCACCCCATAATACATTTTCAAAAATTGATTTTAGGTTTAAAGATTTAAAGTTGATGCCAGAACTAATGACTCTCCTGATTGCAATCCAGTTTTCTGTAGATTTAATCTTATAAATATTTATTAATTGATCCTTTTGAGCCACCGGTAGCATCAACCCATTATTTACATTGTGTGGTGTTGTATTTTATATTGGTTTTGTGGTTGTTTTAGACTGGGGCCCAAGTCAGTGAACTAATGAGAAAGTGCTGGGACTAATTCTACCAAACCCTTCAGCCCAGGATCAGTGGGCAGATGTCAGGACTTGTTAAGTTGGTTGTAGACAGGTGAGAAGGAAAAAGAACAAAGGAGGGAAGCAGTGGAGTGCAAGAGGAGCAATTCCCACACACACATTTGGAGTTTAGCCTGGATGCAGCTCCACCAGAGACATCTGCTGGAAGGAGAGGACTGGACGAGGCAACAGACAGATCGCCATGGGTGAGCCAGAGGGATGCTGGTACTGAGACTCGTGTATTCCCCCCTCTCTCTGAAGTAATTGACTGGCCCCTCACTCTATTGTGTGGTATGTTAACAAGGGGCAACTTTCACATTCACGCAGCAGTGGCTAGCACTGTCATTTCACAGCACGCATCTTCAGGGCCCTGTGTGGTGAGGTGGTCTTGAGTGGTCCTCCGGCTTTCCCCCACAGTCCAAAGACATGCAGGTTAGATTCAATGGTGACTGTAAAATTGCCCATAAGTGTGATTGTGACTGTTAATGGTTGTTTGTCTATATGTCTCTATATCTCAGCCCTGTGATAGACCTGTCCACTGTGAATCCCACCCTCACCCAATCAGTCAGCTGGGATTCGCTCCAGCCTCCCACAACCTGCATGGATAAGTGGTGGAGATAATGGACGAATGGATGGAACATTCACATTCCATTGAAGTGACCCATTCAAAGCTGCCAGCAAGAAAAACAATAAGAGAAGACAGACACTAAGCTAAACAGAGGTGAGAGTTGAGTGTTAGGTCAGTATATTTTTACAGTTTACAGACAGTTTACACTGGTCAGCTCACTAATTGTTGATGTTAAAATTATAAATTATATAAATGAAGTAGTCCACCTTTGAGGTCCATGTCAGATCACAACCTCATTTTCAAACTCACAAAAAGAAAAAATTACAGACTTTATCTCTGGATGATTAAATACTTTGTCCACCCTGATATGAAACATCAAGATAACAGCAAAATATTAAATGTATCGACTGCACTGACTAGTTTTAAAAGGATGTAGCAGCTTTAATATATCATGAGCTGACAGATAAGGGAGTTTATCAGTGGAGTCAGAGCTGGCAGGGTATTTGGTAGCAGAAAGCAAAAGCACCACCTCCTCCAAGGACTTCAGCATTTTCTAAACATCTTGCAATTTCAGCCAGAGTCCAGTGGCATTCACTTGCTCATGGTCAGTTTTTTACGGTCTGTGGCTGCAGTGGAACAGAAATCCAATGTCACTGCAAGTTACGAATCTATTGAAAATGATTTTCTTCTGACTGCACTTTTTTCTTACCTCTCTTGTGTGGATGTAACCTGTATTAAATGTCACTGAAGAAGCTGAGTCTCAACAAGATCATCATTGTTTCACCTGGAGCTAGTGACATACAAAACAGAGAGATACAGGACTAATTTATGCTGCCGAGACACTGGTGCATGCATTAAACAGCTACACACAGATTGAGTGAAGCACACACACATGCTCATACACATACACAAACACACACCTAGAGGTTATTAATCTTAAGAGAAATACCAACATCACCAATTTCTCTCAATACATTTTTGGGCAAAACAATCAGACCACGTTTCAACAGAATGACCCATAGTAAGGTTTTGTTGCAAAGCAACAAATAGTGGTAATTATGACAGGAACAAAGGGAAAAGTTCAGTGAGGTAGTTTATAGAGGTCTATGTCAGGAGGAGGTTGGGGCGGATGGGTGGGTCAACAAAACAGGAACACACAGGAGATTGGTGCTCGACTCCCATGTGACAGTAGCTGTTAATGCTCTATCTACTATACATGATGGCTACACAAAGTTAACCACACTGGCATAATTGTAACCATGGGAACGGGGCTTGTCCACTGTTGAGGAAGTGCTTATATTAACCCAAATCAGCATCTTTTCCTGAACCTAACCAAGTAGTTTAGTCCCTTCACCTAACAGTGACCATGGTGATGAAGGTGGGTATGGTGCTGTCACTACAGTTTGTATGTCTGTCGTAACCATAACAACAAAGTATGTCCAATGTTGAGAAAGAACTTATTTTTAACCAAATCATTTCCTAAACATCCCATGGCCGTTATTATAGTGCTCTCTGTACAGTCCTTGTGTGTATTATAGTAACCATGACAACCAAGGCCCAGTAGGCCTTCCACAGTAGCGGTGCTATTTCGGGACACACTCCGATGACTCGTGTGGTTTTTCTGGTCGGAGACTGGTTGCTGATATTGGGTCTTTCATCTGAAGAGACATGCACACATCTGCACTGTCACATGGTTCTCATATCAATTGTGCTCCAGTGGAAATAAGCATATGTCACCACCTACTAAGTATTTCATCAAGGTTGTGTGAGAAGTTGTGCTTTGAAATCATTACATTTACACTGTGTGTTCTGGAGAGAAGCTCGGAGAGGTTTCATCAAAGAGAGAAATTTGTAAGTCAGTACAGCCTAAAGAATCTCTTCAGTCAAAGAGCAGCAACTGAACCCAGACAGAAAGGTGTGTGAAGGATTCCACAATGAGAACAAGCAACAAGTCCCACAAATTCAACAACAAAATATTTTATTCGTAACTACCCTCCAGAGTGACACATGAGCGTGTTTCTGATCCAGCAGCTCTATAAGTAGGATCACTTCCTGTCTATTCATTAAGGGTCAGAGACTCTCGTCATCATCGACTACTGGGTGGAGTCTGAGGAATGTCCATGGTCATGGTTAAAGAAAAGGATGTTCAATGTTGCTAAGAAACAGGCCAAAACTATTTTCTTCAGGCCAGACAATTGCATTCATTTCTAGACTGCTGCTAAAGGATACAAAAGCCATTTAATCTTGTAAGAGGTTGTTAGGTGTTAGGTTGGACTCTGGGAAGTGGACACACAGGATTGAATTTACCGTTATTATATTGTATTATTCACAAAATCATAAATCAAAGATACAAAAAACAAAAGAAATTATAAAGAGGAAATTAAAGGAAAACTATTTCTTTAAACTTTATGCATTTATTGTAATCAACTTAATTGTTCACCATTTATTTATTTCACCACTATAGGCTTCCACAAGTCAAGATATTCATAATTATAGGAATCAAATTTAAACGTTGAAAAGTTCCAATTATCCCGTGAACAAGCTTTATCAGTTTGTGTTGACACAGTGTTCAATCCCACAACACCATGAGGGAATGCAGGGACCCCGCCTATGCTGACTCGTGTTGGAGATGGCGTGGTACCATCTCAATATACAGCAGGTTTGCTCACAAACACATACGGCTCATCACCCCCCTCACAGAGCACCACTTTATAGGACTTTCCTCGTAATGAGAAGAGCTGAGAGTCACATTAGAAAAAGCCCTGACCACTTGTGCCAACACAGCACAGTATACTACACCGGGAAAGGATACCACTGGGGTTTGGTGTACACCTCTGTTTGTCACTTGTTGCCTTGGACTAAGCTCAAAAACAAAACTAAGCTCTTGACCCAGTTACATTCGCTCTCATTTATTTCAGCGTTTTTACAAGTACAGGAGGAGCAAGCAACACATTATGTTTCATCAGGTACTGGCTGTCCTGATGTGTTATGAGATGTTCATGTAAATAAAACCTGTTTCTCTAAATTCATCCAAAAATTCATCCAGTTCATAACAGAACAGATCAGCAAGATCCAGGGATCAACACTGTGATGGTCACAGAGGTTACCAAAACTGCCCTCCCAGGTCCATTTATAAAGCGCAAAAAGGGGTAATTATTGGCAACACAACTAATCAGTCAGTCTCCACAAACAGAAACAGACATAACATCAATGGAGGTGATTTGTGTTGGACATGGCAGGAATGAAAGCTGTCACCAAAGGTCTCTGTAACCTGACACCCAGTCAATAGCCACCTGCCAGTCTGAATGTTCTTTCTAACACACTTTCTGGGCTTGTTTTCTCTCTGTGAGAGAAAAACCATGAACACTGATTGGAAATGTGGAAACGGAAGCAAATACAGTGTGGATATATCAACAAAGAGGAAAACTGTGAAACTATGGTAGAAATACATTTAACTTCCTGCTGACCAATAATAGACTTGTTCCAAACAGAAAATTGACTTTCAATTTCAATCAACTTTCAGTTCAGTCCTGAATGTTAATTTACAATTCAAATAAAAATCCCCCAACGTTATGGAGGTTTCCAAATGGGAAATGGACGTGAGCTGCTGGTCTACTTTTAAAGACAGTTCACTGTCTTCAGGAGACTGAGGACATTAGTCTGATAACATTTTATTCAATCAAGATCCAGTGAGAAATGGCTACTGATGCCTGCTGCCAGTCCAGGTGAAGCACAGTGGATCTCAAAGCGTCTCATTGGCAGGCTCCTGTGGTGGCTCGGGAGCTGAGCCTGAGGCCATTTCTCTATCTCTCTCTCTCTCTCTCTCTCTCTCTCTCTCTCTCTCTCTCTCTCTCTCTCTATCAACCCTGCAGCAGCAGCATCTCTGTCCTTCCCGGTGTACACTTTTTATTTATTTAAAGAAGAAAAATAAACTTTCCACAATGACTATTTGTATGTTTGTTGCCTTAAAATGATTAAAATGATATAATAATTTTATTAATACAAATACTGTGACTACTGAAAAAACAGTCCTTTACTGTTTAAAAAACCGAAAAACTACAGAGTCCCCTCACAGCCTGGAGCAGGACTGCAAACCAAAGCCATAAGGTAAAAAGATCATTAATTAATAATGTTAAACCATAATAAATGAAACGCAGTGAGACACAGCTGTCCGTAAAGATCCAACCAGAACCAGTCCAAAGCTTTTTTTACTGAAGCTTCACCATCTGCAGCAGGTTTTCACATGTCACATGAGCTTTATTCTGACCCTGTTAATTCAGTATTGATTTGACCTTTGACTTCATTTAATTTTCAATTGCCCTCGTTTCCCCTGAGGTGACCCTACATCCCTGGTCATGTAAAATATATGTAACTATATATATAACTGTTTGCCTCAGGTAACCTTTAGGCTATTAAATCCCTGGAGTCAGAGCGAGAGAAATTTGGATAACTTTCACCCAAAGTTATGATGACAGGTGGTATGAGGCATTAGTGTGGTGGGTGTTTCCACATTTGGCTTTGTTCCTGACATTTCTTGGAAGTTGTTCGACCCTCACCAGATTGGCAGACATGAAATCTGACAAGGCATGAAGTCGAGGAAACAGGCTGATACTTCCAGGTATTGTTGTTGTAAGAAGTGTTTGCGGGGTTCAACATTCGTAGGTTTCATTGACTGTCGTGCCGGCTGTTTCTTCTTCTTTTTCTAGCTCTATGTTATCAAACTGTTGCAGCAGGCTGGAGTCTCTCTTTGCGTGTCATTTGTGCGAGTGTCTGCAGTGCGCATCCCACTCCTTGTTGCATTATGTATTTAAGGGAGGATGGTGCAAATAATAGGAAGAGACATGTTAACACTACATGTTTCATTGGATTGGATTGGAGATCACGCTACACATGACTGTCAATTTTACAGGAAAGATTCTCCACCTCTGAAAAAAAGGTGGAATTTACAGAAGTCTCAGAGTAGTGGATGGGGTATTGTGGTTTGTGTTGATTAAAGCTGATGATGTAAACCACAGACTGAAATTAAACTTCTTTTCTTTAAAACATTCAAGTGAGAGTTTGGCTTCATTTATCATCCGTATCAACACCACCTCCACCTCTACTTTGTCCTCCCCCACTTGGCTCCATCTGTCTCTTTGTCTGTCTCACTATGTTTCCTCTGGTTGTGCTGTTGTGTGCATTGTGTGTATATTTGTGCTTTTTTGTTTCTTTTTTGTGCACGCTGGTTCCTTGTGCTCACCCACTGCAGACGAAGATATATTTCTGGTCTTAATAACCAAAAACAGCTCCACCTAGTTTGACTTCTTATTCAGGCATCTTTGGAGCTGCATCAACAACAAGTTGTTGATGACTGTTTTTAATAGAGTACCCAGACCTGTTCAAAGAAGTCATGGAGGTCTACCTTTAGACATTTATATGGCACCTTTTATGGTACATTTAAGAAGGTGTCAGAGTGGATGTTTAATTCACACCCGAAATAAACTGGACTAAATAACCAAACCGAGAAGAGCTTATTTTAAACTGTGACTCACAAGGGTGAGTAAACACAATCTGGAAGAACAAAAGCTGATAGAAATTTCCCATCACTCTACAACCAGACCCATACACCTATCCAGTCACATAAGTCTGCTGCAGGGAGCATGATGTGAATGTGGTGATTAAAGTGCTGCAGAGGGAACATTCAAAATCACTGAGTCAAAACCGATGCAATTTGGATCAATACATCAATAACACTGAATTAATTTTACCCAGCACAGATGGGTAAGAGAGCATAGAGTCATCAGTCGAACCCAAGACAACGGTTGTTGTTTTTCTCTTTTACTATTAAATTGTTTACCCAACTTGAAATATGATTATTTCTTGAGCTTGTTGTGTTGACACAACAAGCTCAAGCTCAAGAAGCCAACATGACTTCAGTTCATTCTAGGGCTGCATTTATTTTGGCAGATATTGCAATTGCGATATGCAATGTAATTTCAGTTGGATAAATTTTGCATTTTGTTTTCACTGAAATTCATCAATGATAATGATGATGATGCAGTTTCTGTTGGGCTTTCCATCAAAGAAGCATTTTCCCTTATGTCTGGAAATTATGATTTGTAGGTCACAATGTTTATGGTGTTAACAACGCACAACAATTTGGTGATATAGATATAGATCAACAGATGCATGAAATAAATCACGATCAGGTGCAACAACAGCCATGTATCTAACTATGCAGAGATTATAACAATGCAATATTTGGATAGGCAGAGAAACAGACGGAAGAAGACTGACGACGCAATAACATATCAATCAATTACAGAGGCCCATTCATGCCAGGTCTTGTCTAACCGTTGAATATGAAATGCCTGCTTGACCTTCACTATAGCGGCCTGTCTCACATTCATATGGGACTAATGAGACAGCGAGTGGCTGTGATGGATTGTGTGCCACAGTGTTGTGTTCACAAATCAGACTACATGATAGGCATAGGAAAAAAAAAATGCAGTAAAAACAACAACAGCAGATTCACAAATCAGCGAATTGAGATAAACAGCATGGTAGGGTGGCATGAGTCAAAACGATGAATGAAAAATTTCTGTTTTCATGAAGTGGGCGATAGCTGTGCACACGAGCAGGAGCGGAGAGTTAATAATGGGAGTCGTGTTGAATTCCTGAGGGTGCAGTGTCACATTTTCCTTCACAGCTCATCAGGTCAAACGATAGATAAACACCCTGTGCTACAAAGTGAATCTGGTGCTGAGCAAGGAAGCCTCCAGTAACACTGGGGAAAATAATTGGTTATCGGTCTGTCATGAAATGTTTCACAGATGCTGTTGAAGGCCTTCTGGTTAAAAGATTTATTTGGTTGTTTAATGAAAGCAGAAATGATTACCATAAGAATTTAAGCATTTTCCGACACTTATTAAAGCTTAGCCCTTGTCCCTGATAGAGGGAGGCATCTGTGATATTCCATAAATCTTTCATTTACATAGACATAAACTCAGAATACTAAGTGGAAGCCTTTCCATTTAGGCTGACAGTTGATTAGTTCCAGTTGAGGGGCGGGTATAGGAAATTTGTAATTGGGGGGTGGAGGGGCAGTCTGGTGCACAGAGTCAGAGAAGGGTGCCACAAAAAAATCAAACAGCAAAACTACCCCTACTAGCCCTATGTTACATATATAGAATGAGCTGTGACTCACAGTCGCAGGTTGGATCTGTTTTTAAAACATATTTTGGGGCTGCAGCTCACTCCTGCAGGACGGAGCACAATGTAGCTGTGGTAGTTTGACCAGTTGAAAAGGGGCTTGAGTGATGATATGACATACAGCACATCTTGAGTATTGAATTTTTTTTTTATTTTTTTTTTTTAATTACACAGATTTGCTGGCATGATGTGGTGTGTTCGCTTTCAGCTCATTAAGAAAAAGATAACGATAACTCAGTCTGGCTTGTAGCTGCAACCTTGAGCTGCCCCAGGACATATGAGACAGAGTCCCATCACTTTTAATATTAGACACTACACATCCCAGATGACAGTTTACTTGCCAATGCCTTTGTCCTCCTCTCTTGCACCATCAAATTAGTCTAAATAAATTCAGTTTAAGGCATCTCCCTCCCAATAGTATATCTATCTTGCCACCTTTGGGTGAGCCACTTTATTTATTTATTGCGACAACAGCACATCACTCACACAGTGGTTCCTCCTCAGTGCAGAGTTTAACATCAGGTCTCCTCAACCACAACAACCACAGGGATAAACACAGGTCTCATGCTGTGTGCATAAGATCAGTGTCATGTCCCATCCCGTCTGAGGTTATGTTTTTGGGTCTTGTTATCAATGGTTTTCCCTTCCTGCTTTATTTTGGCGTGTGTCTAACCACTCCTCTCGTTCCAGATTTTCACTTCCAGCCATCGTGTGTTTCCTGCTCCTGTGATTGTCGACCCCACCCCCTAATGTGTCGCACCATCTCAATGTCGTCCCCTCCTAGTGTATTTAGTCTGTGTTCTCCCTGTGTCTTGGTCTTTGTACCAAGTGTCAAGTGTTCCAGCGTTTGGTCTCTGTGGCCATGGTAGTGTTTCTGACCACTTTTGTTTTTGACCTGGCCTCAGCCTTAGGCCTTTGGATTTGTTTGCTTGTTCTGATTGACTACCTGTGTACAGACCCTGCCTTGGATTTCACAGTTTCGAGTTGAGCATTTTTAAGTCCTCCCTCTGTCGTACTGTCAATGAGATGTAAAACATTTGGGCACATTAAAGCTCTAATGTGTTTGTTTGAGGTAAGAAAAACAACTTAACTTGTACATAATCATTAATGACAAGTCCAACAACCTATCACATTCCAAGTGTGATGGGGGGGTCACTTGGGGTGGCCAATGAGATGATAGAAGTTGCCCTTGCCCGTGCCCCAGGCAGCGCTTTGACCCCATGTTCCAGTTTGGATTGTAACATTCTGATGAGGAGGACAAGAATGCTCTGTCATTTTGCAGCAATTAAACCAACTTTGTTTAGTGATAAGATTTCAAAACAGAAGCTCTGTTGTGCTTTAAAGAAGAAGAAATGAGGGAGGGAGAGCTTGCTGTTCTGATGATGGAACAACACAAGACTGACGTACACTGAGCCTGGTGCCCTTGATGCTGATGTGAGTCCATCTGCAGATGCTGAATTACTAAAATGAATAAACCTGCAGAAAGGCAAGTGTTGACTTTTTGCTTTTAGTTAACAGAGGTTGCCACCCTGGTGGATTCTCAGACCATGCCTTGGATTTCACTGCAAAAAACAGTTCCAGACCTTAATAACCTGATCAGGTCAGAGGCCTCAATGATATCTTTAAATACAGACCATGTAACTATGTATCAAGTCTTAAATGGCAAAAGGGACATCAGGGACATAAAATCTCAATGATAAAGTGAAAGGGGTGATGACAATGGAAAGTATAAAACAGAGTGTCTGCAGAGTTGAGAGCTGGGGTTGAGATAGTAAGATGATCAGGGTACTGTACTTGAGGGGACTGGGATGAAAAATGCATGACTTTTTCTAAATCCTTAGGCTGGGGATGATTTATTTGAGAACTGCAAGAATAAAACAGAAATACCACATGGATGTGAAAGTTAAGGCTGGGATTTTTTCACATTTAGGGTGTAGAAAATGTCGACATGTTCATTTCATTGCTACACCGCAAAGCATCATTCACTCGTTCGTGTGAAACAGATCTTTGGTAATGAAGTGACCTCGCAGGCCAGTTGATGAACTGCTGGCAAGTTAACCATGAACTTGCTCGCTGGTCCAGCAAGTCGGTCACAATATCTTCCACAGCTTCTCTCTATTGCTCTTTACTGTTATGTTTACTTATCCCTGATATTTTCACCACCTGGTGGACCCACTTTGTTTCATGAAGTTGCTATATAAATAAATGATAAATAAAGCTTTCCAAGCTGAAGAGGTTGTTCAATGGCCGTGTAACTCATTAGCTCATTAGCTTAGCTGGGTCATCAACCTGATAGTACATTCACACTTAATATTTGATGCCTGTCTCATAACTACCTGCAAGCTATTGAATTTACTCTGAATAGCTCTGTGGTCAGTAGAGCTAATTCACATGTCTTTGACTGTTTTAAACCCCTGGTATGAGCGATACCAGAACAGGACTGGGCCAAGAGGCCCTGTGGCACACCGTGCATTAAAGTAAAGCCACAGAATATTTCAACTTGGCATATTTCCCATAAATATGGCCTTACATACTAAATGTGTTCCCTCCACCTGTTGCAGAGATGTGGGAAAACAAGAACTCATGCCCAACACAATAACTCAGATAGTTTAATAGACACATTTTGCAATGACAACTATAAACCTCCAGGGAACATCTGTAAATTGCAGTGTCTACTGATAGTGTACATATGAGGCTTTAACTTTAAGGACCCCTCAGAGTGTAGGAATGCCACTGGTGAAAAATATAAACTGCTGATTTGTCATATTTTTTACACAGTATATGAAATCAGATGTTCCGATTCTCTCTACCTGTTTCCTAATCTCGTTCATTTTACTCCTTTCCTTTCCTTTTTTACTCCAACTAACCTAACAGTGTAAGAATGGGAGGAAATGAATGAACAGAAACGACAAACAGAACACATCCAGGGAGCAAGCAGCTAATCCCCACAGCTACACTTCTTGGCTCTCATCCCAGACAAACGCATAAATTGCCACACCCCCGGAGAGGCACTGTTGATCCTGCACCAAGGAGCCTCTCATACACTTTGTCAACCTGTTCTGACTTTCTAATCCCCCGTTCACTGTTATTAACAGATCAGTGACGTTTAAACTGCACAGCTGTTCACCCGCAACATAAAAGGAACACAGATTGTGGGGCTATGCACACACACACACACACACACACACTTACACACAAACTATTATGTCTATCTAAGTTATCTCTCACGGAGCGTCAATCATGCAGACAGCTTAATTATCTTTATCAGCGAGCTGGCTCTCTCAGCTGGGGTGTCAGGATTACTTACTTATTATTGATAAGATACACTAATCATTTTGCAATTTTCCTTTTTTAATAGCACTTGAGCACTTTCACTACATCAGAGGAGTAGAAGTTAGTTACTGCAAAATAATTTTCCACTATTTGTATTAAAATTACCAAAATGTAATTAAAAATGTACCACAACCACTAGCAAACAGAATTGTTTTGAATGTGATGTGACATGTTCATGCACTGTAAATAAAAGTGGTTTGTTATTTTCTATAGACCAATTTGTGCAGGGCAGGGGGGGATGATTTATGGGCTGTGCTTTGAGAGTCAAACTGCCCATATCTCCACAGTGAAAGCAGAACAGTTGGCTTTATCTGTGTGAATGTGGAAAGTTATTCAGTCACAAAACGCTGGTGCATAAAATCACATAATTGCATTGTTTTCACCCAACCTCCACAGCCTAAATGTGGTAATTGTAAATCCATAAAAAATATGATACAGTTGTAAAAGTGTAATTTGCTAGCAAGATTCATCTTTATAAAATAGGTTGTTTTGATTGATGGGGCAACTGATGACAGCACACAATAAGGATAACTGGGCGAGAGATGAGGATGAATCCAGTGTTGGTTGGAGAGATCCAGGACCAGAGATTGAGAGGATGGACAGGAAACCAGCTGAGGGTAATGTGGCTGAGGGTCACCAGGGGCTGGATGTGTTTGGAACAGAGCAGGTGAGTAACTGGAAAACCTGAGGCGCCGGACCACAGCACGTTAGAGCAGGGAGCAAACAGGAAGAGAGATCGGCACAAAGCAAAAGTGAGTGAAAGAACGAATTGGCGGACCAGGTGTTTATGCAGCAGGGGGTCGCTTGTGGAATTCATGTCAGGTATGCAGGTGAGTTGGCAGGAGAGAGGAAAGTGGATCAGCCACACCCAGACAGATGCACACAGCACACACACAGACAAACTCGGGGAATAAACATGGGACAAAAACAGAGAAGCAAGGAAGGGTAAAACACACGAGAACACAAGGACAATAGACACTAACTAGAAAGCCCTAACAACTAACCTAAAACACTGACCCAAAAAAATCTGCTCTTTACAACAGCTTTTGACCCCAAGCAGACAAGTCCTCACCAAAGAATTTGTCATCGATCTGAAATTTGTCCCCAAAGGTAGCCTGTGATACACACACACACACACACACACACGCACACACACACACACACACACACCTCTAAAAATGAAGTGGCACAACTGATGTAAAGATGTAGTAGGAGTGTTGCTCAGCTCCCCAAAAACACACTCCAGGAGATGACATCATAAGTGGGTGTTATGGGTATTCGTAAGCATGCAGGCGCTTGATTGTAATTATCTGCCATTATTATTCATTGCTAATTAGAATTATACAGCATGGAAACTTCACTTGAGTGAACATGAAGGGAAATGAAATGGGGGTAAAAAATGAATGAGGAGTGTGTGGAGAAGAGGGAGCCCATAAAATGAGATGCTGCACTTATCACACCCCAGGTCTGAGCAACAATATGGCCTCTGAATGGAGGACATTTTGAGAAGTAGACCATGGAGAACGTGCTTTGATGTGTGAGTATTACAGCAGCAGAAGGTGGATGTAAGTGGTTTCAGATGGCATTAAAGGTCTTAAAAATAATGACTGAGATTAACATCTAAGTGTCTCCTTACTCATCCAGTGTCATTATCTCCTGAGAGAATAGATTTACATGAAAATTCATTTAGTGCGTCATGGACATGGACAGAATTCTCATATCACAACAGTGGGGTAAATAAACACAAAGAAATCTGAGGAGCAGTTCCTGAGGGGGACTCTCTTGGCTATATCCCGTATCACACATTCTCTCCAGCAACAATCGGTTCTGCTCCTCTGCTCTCTCTTAATCACACGTAGAGCTGATCTTTATAATAACCTCATGAATTTATAATGTAGCGCGTTTTGTGTTCCTGGATCAGCAGGTTGTGACTTCTTTTGCAACCACGAAGTTGAATGGGGCCGCTGCTTTGTGTGATGATCTGCCAGGAATGGCTTTTCTCCTGGCTCTGTGTCTGTGTGCGTCTGCTCCTCCATCTCCCTCTGTTTAGACTCTCACATTGATTTACTCATTAATCAAAGGTGTCGGTGACGTTCTACCTTGTGAAGATTTCATCAAATTGCTTTTCATGGGGCTTTTGCTGCACTGAAAATGATAGGAGTAAGTACTTCCTCAACATTAGATTAGATCTTTCTTGCCATGGTTAAAATAATAAGAAGCTGATTAAATATGTCAGGAATAGGCCAGAATTTCGTTGTTTTTGATGCAAGGCCATTTCTTCTTCGATGTCAAAAAAAATTTTAAGGCGCAAAGGTGATTTGAGTGTGTTTATGTGATTTGATGCCTAATGAATAACTTGACTTTCTCATAAGAAAAAAAAAAGAGACAAGACAATAACACAAGTGGCATGAAAATCGTGGATTATTCACATCTTGATATAAAAAAAGACATGTTTAAAGATGGAGGCTGCTATTTTGCATCGATTCACCAGCCTCTATAAATATGTAAATATTTAATATTTAATATTGCAGAGAAATATATCACTTTCAGCAGATTAATATGTCAAACACACAATAATCATTTTTCACAGTAAAGTTCAAATATTCAGCTTAGTGTAGTCAGGGCAGGTAAGACCAGCAGCACTTAAATGAATTTGAACAATACTGAAGAGGCAGCTGTTTCTGTCCTTACATCTGATCTCAGAGCAGCATCCTGTCCCATGAAATCTCAATCTCATCAGATCCTTCATTTGCAGCCATCATGTAATCTACTGCCCTCGTGGGTTTGACCGTGTCCCATTGATAAAGGATGGATCTCGTCAAGTGGAGAGGACAAGAGAGGGGGGGGGGGGTCTGAAAACTGAAGCCAATGCTGAAGAGCCTCCACTGGTTGTTAAAGAAGTCAGATTGTATTGAAGTCTATGTGAAAATGTCCCTACTTCTCCCTTGATTTATTAGCTCAGTAAACATTTTCCTAATGAGTTTATGGTCTCAGTCTCTAGTTTCAAGTCTTCAATATAACATGATGTTCATTTTTAAATTATGGCCCCATTAAGAGGAAAATAGACCTTGAAGCAGGGTATGTATTAGAGGGTGTGGCTACTGTTTGATTGACAGACTGTACCACACAATCAGGATAGAGTAAAGAGCAGGTCAGATCCACCCTTCACTCCTCCTCAACTGAACAAAGTTTTTCATGGCCATGGAGAGGGGCAATGACACCATGGCTGTTGTGACATTCCTGATGCGGTCATGGAAAACAGAAACAACGTAAACTACTACTTTCACATGGGAATAAAAATTCAACATCTCTCTCTTGTGTCATACTCCTGTGTTTTATTAACCCATCCATCCGCCCCAACCTCCTCCTGATGTGGACTTTGTTGCTCTATAAACTACATCACCGCACTTTTCACTTCGCTCCTGTCATCATTACTATGACCACTTTACATCACCTAGCAACAAAACCTAACTTATCTCATAATAACCTTCTGACAGACGACCTATGGGCTCATTTGTCACAGAACAGTTTTATCATGTTGTGCTTGTTAAACAGTTTGAAGCTGTCATTGTCCATACGATTCTACATTAGATAAAGATTCTCCACCTGAGGGGTCAGGGTATTATTCGATAATCTGTAATTCAACTGTAATTTAAAAATGAACAAAACCAGAGGCCTATTTTTTATTCCACGTTTAAACCTTTGATAAACACCTCGTCGTAGTGTCGCTGTAATAACCATCCACTTGTTGATTCAACTGTGTTTTTAAGGCTCTTTCTACAGTTTACATCTGCTACCCTTTTACTCTACAGCTTCATTCAGTAGGAACAATACAAGAGTGTGTTGATATAAATTACTTTTGTATACTTGAGTATTTTTAAAAGCAGGTACTCCAGTATTTCAAGTAAGAAAGTGACTGAACAACTGTTTCTTGTATTGAAGAAATATTTGATCAGGAGTGTCTATACTTTGTAAGTAATAGAGCCATGTATTTTGATCAGATATATGAATTCTTGTTGCTTGTCGAACACCACAGCTGAGATCAAAACTTGTGGTCTAAGTCTGGTCAACAGCAGACAGACTTGATGCTGTGACACATGGGCAGCTTCTGTTTCAATTAGTTTCCTCTGGTTTCATGACTTGAGGACACTGTCGACAGTGCAAACAGAGAAGGAGACTGTACAAATTCAGAATTAAACATCTGTGCTGTTTTTTGTTTCTTTCAACGTCTGTTTCAATATGACACCCACATACAAGCATTTGTTCGCTGTAATTATTGGGCCTGTTCACACTGTGTTATTGTTATGCACTGATTCATTCCTCACCCACAGCTCTGTGATGTCTCTACAACCAGATGAGATTAAGCTTTCAGGCATGAGCTTTGTGGTTATCAGCTCTGATTTCTAGCTTTGGTACTGTTCTTGAAAAACTTGTGTTACTATGACGACTGGCAACCATGACCTATCACCACCAGTAATAACTGCATATTGAACATCTTTTTAGTGCAGTGATTTGAACCATAATATGCTATTTTATTGTTTGCAATGTAATAATTTTGTTGACATTACCACTACTTATTGTAGTGTTATGTTCACTTCTGGTTCATGCACAAGTCTGGGAAATCAAATACCTATGAAATCAGCCACCGCGCTGCTTCCTCCATGTGTTTTCTGTGGTTGCCATGGTCGCAGAGACCACAAACTCATACGGCAGCAACAAACAGCTGTGCAGCCGCCCTGCTGACATGTTTACACTGGAAACAATGTGGTGGCAGCTACTGCTCAATGTGTGGAAGCACATTCAAGTCCAAGAGGTTGTGGCAATCACCTATTATGCATTTCTGTTTCGTATGATGAAATTTAAGTTACAGTGGCTTGCAAAAGTTTTCATACCCCTTGAACTTTTCCACATTTTACGACCACATTACGACCACAAACATAAATATATTTTATTGGTATTTTATGTGAAAGAGCAACACAAAGTGGCACACAATTGTGAAGTACAAAGAAAATTATACATGATTTTAAAATTTTTTTACAAATAAAAAACTGAAAAGTGCGTAGTTGCCTGATGATTGCTGAATGATCGAATGTTGACCTAATGACTAAATAGAGTCAACCTGTGTGTAATCTAATCTCAGTACAAATACAGCTGATCTGTGACGGCCTCAGATGTTTGTTAAGAGAATATTGGGGAGCAAACAGCACCATGAAGTCCAAGGAACACACCAGACAGGTCAGGGATAAACTTGTGGAGAAGTTTAGGAGGGTTAGGCTACAAAAAGATTTCCCAAACTTTGAACATCTCACGGAGCAATGTTCAATCCATCATCCAGAAATGGAAAGAGTATGGCACAACTGCAAACCTACCAACACACGGCCACCTAAACTCACTGGCTGAACAAGGTGAGCACTGATCAGAGATGCAGCCAAGAGGCCCATGGTGACTCTGGACCAACTGCAGAGATCCACAGCTCAGGTGGGGGAATCTGTCCACAGGACAACTATTGGTCGGGCACTGCACAAATATGGCCTTTATGGAAGAGTGGCAAGAAGAAAGACATAGTTAAAAGAAAACCATAAGAAGTCCTGTTTGCAGTTTGCCAGAAGCCATGTGGGGGACACAGCTAACATGTGGAAGGAGGTGCTCTGGTTAGATGAGACCAAAATGCAAAACACTATGTGTGGCAGAAAACTAACACTGCACATCACTCTGAACACACCATCCTCACTGTTAAACATGGTGGTGGCAGCATCATGCTCTGGGGGGGCTTCTCTTCAGCAGGGACAGGGAAGATGGTCAGAGTTGATGGGAAGATGGATGGAGCCAAATACAGGGCAATCTTGGAAGAAAACCTGTGGGAGTCTGCAAAAGACTTGAGACTGGGGCGGAGGTTCACCTTCCAGCAGGACGACGACCCTAAACATAAAGACAGGGCTACAATGGAATGGTTTAAAATAAAACATATACATGTTAGAATGGCCCAGTCAAAGTCCAGACCTGAATCTATTCAAGAATCTGTGGCAAACTGCCGTTCACAAACACTCTCCGTCTAATCTGACTGAGCTTAAGCTGTTTTGCAAAGAAGAATGAGCAAAAATTTCAGTCTCTAGATGTGCAAAGCTGGTAGAGACAAACCCCAAAAGACTTGCAGCTGTAATTTGCACACCGCACTTTTCAGTTTTTTATTTGAAAAAAAAAAAATCATGTATAATTTTCTTTGTACTTCACAATTGTGCGCCACTTTGTGTTGGTCTTTCACATAAAATTCCAATAAAATATATTTATGTTTGCGGTTGTAACGTGACAAAATGTGGAAAGGTTCAAGGGGTATGAATACTTTTGCAAGCCACTGCCATTTTGACAGTTTCATATACACATAACGTAACATTTACCATTTGTTACATTTTTACTCACTGTGGGCTCATTTACTCCAATACAAAGTCCTGCACCTCAGTAGAATCACAACAACCATGTCTTAAAGTAGAGGAGCTCAAAATGTCTTATGTGCTGTATAACACTTTTATAAAGCTATAAATAACTAAAAATATATAATTCTTTGATATTTGTTTTAGCAAAAGAAAGCCTTGGTTACATATACTACATATTTTCAAGTGGACACAAGTGTTATAAATAAAGGGGGAAAAATAAAGCTCCATATGATATAATTGCTAAGCTATTGACATTTTTAGAACCAGGCATTTTCAGTTTCACAAACAACTGCTAATAACTGCACTAAAACACAGTTCCAGTCCACATTTAGGCCCAGAGACACACCACACAGTCTACACTTCCATGCAGTCTGAGCTCTGAGCAGAGACAGCCAGCCTGCAGCCCTTTTCTCTGCCATAACCATGGCATATATCACGGACAGTTGTTAAGTCAGCAGAGTAGCGCAGTGCAGTGCAGAAGTTGAGTTGAGATGGATGAAGGAGGGAAGCCACAAGTTTACAAACCCTCTGCTTTTGAAATCTCTTGAATCCCATCTGATGCCAAAAACATTCCTCTGAGCCTGGTGACTGTGGACAATTCTGAAAGCGTTGGTCATTTTTGCTTTGGAAAACCAAGCTACTTAACCTACCGCTAGCTTTCTTAATTTATTCTTATTTATCACATCTTAGTGGAATGAGGCTTTGAACACTTGAGGAGCCAGACTGAAATGTGGACAAATCTTTCCTTCCCTAAATACTTCCTCATGGCTACACCTATGTACCTTGTACAAAACACAGAAAATGACTGATGTGTCACCAGTTTGTTCACCAGCTTCTCTAAGAACTGGAAACTATTTCCCATTACCACTAATTCAGTATCTGAAACACAGACCCGTTCAGGTGAATGCTTGATTGGGATGCAGAGCACTGCTTTGCTGCAGAAGGATTTCTGATATTCATGGAATGTATTTTTGACCGAATTTGAGGTTAAGGTCACCAATCAAGGCCAAATAAGAGGAGTAGGCAGAGCATATTATGTCTCAGCAAACGCCAAAGGCAACCAGAAACTGACTGATAGTTAACTGGGGAACCGTGTAGATGTTTTCCCTAGTGGCAATAGTTTTATCACACTCAAGGCTCATTATATTAACATATTTGCCTTGAAGAGCTCAGTTGGGGAGATATGTTTGCTGCTTGAGGAATGTATGACATGGAACAGGGGCTGGGCCGGCAGAGGCCAGAGAATGCTTAGCAATGGTTGGTGTAGATGAGGAGGAGGCTGAGGGTTTCAGGGTTTTGAGACAAGCATTGATGGTTTACATGTGGTCAGCCAAGAACTGCAGGCTGGTGATCGATGTGTTGTGGCAGAGGAGGAAATCCAGAGAGAAAAGACGTGTTTCTCTTTTACTGGGAAGGTTTAAATGGGCCTGCCTTCCTGATCTGGGGAACAGGTTAGGGTGATTGATTCTTACTCATGATCATAGCTATCACCTGAACCCACAACTTGATGAGTTGCAAAAGAGAAAGGCCTGGCCCCGGAGTGATACCATGACCTTGAAGATGGGACATAGAGCTAAGCAAGTGCTCCTACAGCAGCCATCCATGGGACTCATTCTCCAGGAGGATGGTTTAAACAAACACTGCAATACAACACAGAGCAGCGCTTACGGCAATACACTCTAAAATGAGAACTGACAGCAAAAAGAGGAGACCAGATTTAAAGTTTTATAACAAAAACACGATTGGCTGATTATCAAATAATGAATTTCCTGGAAAAATATTCAGTATTCAGTGCATTTAGTGGGCAGATCAGTAAAGTCCATTAACACACTATGTTTTGACTGATCTGTCCACAGTATAAATGGAGAAAGCAGGTTTTTAATGTTCTATTTTGTCATGTGGGAGGAAATTTATAAACACTAATAGCTCTGTCAATGATAAATGTGTACCCTTATTACAATTTCCACTGGCTGTGACATCTGTACAAATAAACACTCCAAGGCATCAAAAGACAGAAGCTGACTGACAGCTGGTCCAGCTGTTTTCTGACGCTGCTGACGACATTAGAGAAGACAGGGTGTTTCATTTGTATAAATATATATTTGAATGTTTTCTCACATCCTTTCCTTGCATCTCAGTGAGAGGGAGTAAGATGTGTTGGAAAAGATCCAGCAGAACATCCACGCAGCCCCCTCCACATCCCATCTCCACATCGCAGGTCTCTCTCACACCCTGCTGGTCTCCATTTGACAATTATAATACTGGAAATCCTCCTGAAAATCCAAACTAAAGACTGCAGGGATGGCCAGCTGGTGTTCCTGTGGCTCCTGAGTCATTGCTGCGATCATGGGGCTGCTGTGTTCCCCAGCTAGATCCCAACTTTATCTCCTGATGATAATAAAAAACTTATTGGCTGCTGTACCTCCAGACACTCAATTTCACAGTGTTTATAAGGTTTAACAACTCATTCACTATTGTGTTAAATTAATCTTATAAGGTGCATTGCACTAATGTCACGTGGTTAAACTCGGCATGAAAGTATCCACATCAATGCAGCTGAACAAAAGATATTGTTTCTTCAATTGTATAATATTCTTCTTTTGCATCAAAACCTGCCACATATGACCCAAAATGTGTGTCAGCAGTTGGGTGGATCATTCTGGCATAGCCTCAAGCCTTAAGCAAAGATAAGAAGTGGTCTGCAGAGGTCTGGTGAGATCACTTCTTCGTAACTCCCTGTTCAGACCCAATCGACACTGACTCATTCAGGAGTTATGCAAACTATATGGCATTTTAGTTATGATTATATGATAAATAGTATTATTTATAATAAATTCAATGTTATTTCTAATACCATCCCCTGTCATGATTCAACATACATCTGCGTTGGTCCATTTTTGTTTATTTTCTGGAAAAATAATAGATATCTAACATCATATCACAGTAACTTACATAAACAGTCTCTGAGTTCTTATCAGCTTTATGTAGCTTGGGAGGATAATGAAGTATATCTTTTACAGTTTCTCTCCTGACATGTTTTCCTCCACATGACTTCCTTATTAAAAAATTTGGATCAGTTGACCAGATATCTGAAATGAAAACTGGGGACATTTCCAGTTTGGCACACAATATATTTTTTAAATATCCAATGTTTTTGCCTATGAATTAAAAGGGGGGGCACTAACAGTTCCATGTATTTCTTTTCATGTATTTTTACACAGAATCATCTGTGATTGGAAAATAAAAGACATCTCGAATTCACAAATCCCAAACACACTTTGTCCCGATAGAATGAGTTTCTCATTGTGGTCCTAACTCACAACCAATGTATCTCGACCATTAATTTTGTTGTTTTTGCTATTTTTCCACATACAAAAAATACATAAAAACAAAAATACAACTGAGGGGCAGAGCCTCTTAAAACACTGATGACGCTGGTTTAAAGCTTGAGTAAAACAGCATAGAAACATTATTAAAGACATAACTCTTTGTACTTTTGTCCACCCACATCATTAGCTCAGATAGATTCTTCACAATTCAACTGTTCAGTTAATTTTTCAAAAACAATGAGAACAAAAGTGCTATTCATTCATTTACCAACATCATAAAACAGCCAGATAGCAAAACAGCAGTGACTCCTTACCTTTGGAGCAGTCTTAAACTCTGAGCGTCTGTATCTCTCTTCCTTTAGACCAAAACCGTCCACAGATCAAAAGAATCAAAAAATGTGTTGAAAGGACTGATTCCTCAGGTTTGTGATGTATGAATCCCTAACTGTCTGAATCTGTTTTTATGAGACTGTCATTGGTACATTTGGCTTTTATCAAAAGCAATTTACAATTGAGGGACATTAGTACAACTTCAGCGCAGTAGAGTAAGTATTAAGGAATACATCTATAAAATCAGCTCAGGAAATCATATAAACAGTGCAACAAAAGTGGTCAGTCATAGTCTTTACTCATGTTGTGTGTATTATATAAAAACATCATATGGATGTTAACAAAGTAAAACCTTTTTGGGGATTTTTGTTGGAAGGGGTCTTAGACATTAGGTGCACAACACCTAATAATGATGTCTATCTAATGATATGATATAATAGTATATGGTAATACAATGGTACATTTTAAGACTTAATTCCTTGCTTCTTTCTGTATTGTAGCTGTTACAAGTCCTGCTCTACCTTGGTTTTGATCATATTTGAGGAATGATATGGAACAGCAGAAACCAAATTAACCATATAACTCACTGTATAACATTATCACTTTTCTGATCCCATATACAGGAGAGTTTTTGATGTCCCCACATCACAGACTCTGTCATTTCTGTCTCAAGGTTCAGTTATTCAGTATCAGACTTTGACATCCTAGTTTAATGAGCCATTTATCTTATTTATTTATTCTACCTTTGATTATGTTCTATATTATTCAACACAGGGTGTACTCTAAGTTTGTCATTTGAATTATTAAAGAAATTTAGTAATTCATTCATTTTTGTTGCAGACATGAGGCTTTCTTTGACGTTAGTGTGGATCTGTTGCAGGATTGCAGGCTGTTGATGCCATTTAGACAGTGTCAAAATACTGAACTTTGAAGAGCAACACTTTAAAAGGTCACTCAAATATTGCTTAAAAAGCAGCTTTTGCAACCCAAAGTAAACTGTCATATCAATTATTGAAAGTTCTGGCTGCTGCTCATTTACTTGGTGGCTCTGCTGTTCAAGCATTTGTTTCACAGCGGATGTTGAACCTGAGGAACAACTTGAGACCCATTTATCTTCACTTCACTCTGAGGGTATTGATCGTGACAACTTTTGTAATTGTATCTTTTGTTTTGATTATGAAATGTGTGACTGCAAAATCTGGTATTCTGGTTCTGACTGACACTGAATAACCAGGTTATTCACATCCCTGTTTCTATATAGCATAACAGTACAAGCTACCTAGTTTCAAGTAATGATTTGACAATGAACGACAGCCAACAACAGTGTCCAACAGTGAAGTCTCTATACAGATTCTGCAGCCACTCCAAGCCCATGCCAATGTTGTTATTCAAATGAACAAGCACCAAAAAAGCCACTACAGCAGGGGATACGTTGGACCATGATGTCCTATGGGTCTACCAGGAACAAGGCACATCAGGCTTACTGTTTGATATTTCCATGTTTTGCCCTAAAATATCAATCATGAATAAGACGAGGGGGAGCGTATGTTAGAAAATGAGGGATATAATGAACAGCAGGTCTTTAATAAAAAGGTCTTGAGGGCTGCATGGAGAGAAAAGGCTAAATACTCCGCTGGGAATTTTGCCTGTCACACAGCGCTCCGTCTCAGCTTCTCTAATCTCATTACTCTCAGGCAGGAAAGGGATTAAGATTTTATCCTGTTGCCAGAATCAAGGATGTCTGCCTGATGCAAAACTTCGCCATCGACTTTACTCCCTGCAGCTAGAGTTCATTCTTTAACCATCAACTGCTATCAAACGTGTCGATCTCCACTGCTCTGAAGAGGGCCTCTACTTGTTCCTGCACTGAGTTGATGAAACGTGTTATGAAACAAGTGTATCAGGACAGGAACCAAAACAGTGCTGTGCTTGAATTACAATATATTTAATTCAAAAACCCCAAAATATCCATTTGTGTTTGACAATTCACATAATGACTGCTACAAAACTTGACTAACGTTGCTAGCATTCTAGCTATATACTACTCATAAGGTGTTGTTTTGGTCATACAGTCTAATTAGCTGAATACATATCATAACATTTATACCCATGTTTGAAATAAAATCTTATTTTTGCTAACTGCTAATTAAGAACATGACTGACGTTACATTTCCATTACAGGTTCTGTAAACGAGATTTTAAACAAAAATAAAGTCACACCCTCACTGTGTGTGTTTCACTGGTCTTCATTGTGATATGCAGTCTGGCATCTTGTTTGTGTATGTGAGTCCCTCCTTGTTAAAGCAACCAGAACATAAGTAGGATGATCATGGGGACTATTGGCTTTAATCCTGTTTGCCTTGCAGATATAATGCAAATTCCATAAGGTTTATTAGCGTAGACAGTGGAGTCTTATGAGCTCCAGCTTTACTTAGAACTGTTTTTATTCATAATATATAATTATATACATATCGAGACAAACAACCATTCACACTCACATCCATGCCTACAGACAATTTGGAGTCACCAATTAACCTAAACATGTCTTTGGGGTGTTTAAGGAAGCCGGAGAACCCAGAGAGAACAGGGAGAACATGCAAACTGTGCACAAAAAGGGAATCAAACCCAGAACCATCTTACTGTTAGGCAACAGTGCTAACCACCTAGCGCAGGCTAATAGCTATGGCTGGACTGTTTTTGGACAGCTGGTGTGTGAACAAGAATTGTGGCTGATGAAGCATTTGTTTTGGTCTGAAATGCTGGTGGTCTAGTGTGACATGTAGTGACAGTGACGATGGTTTACAGACCTTTTAAGTGCGCAGAATATAACACTGTAAGTTTAAATACACGTTCTCCAATAATTATAATGCTACCTCTGTGTATCTACAGTATTGTAAAGGTCAACATATTCTGAGACAAATGAGCTGCCTCTATCTCCAGCTCTATTCACTACTGCTACCTTTCTCAGTCGCAAAAGTTCTAATTCTATTTCTGATTTTTGCAAACCTTCAAATCATGAATGTAACAGCTGAAAAAGCCTCAGAATGTATTCACTGCAGTGACTCATCCAGAACAGTAATGATTGCCTCTATAACGATATTTTATTCACCTTATTAGGTCAATTTTACGTATAATGGCCATCGGAGAATTCACACGACTAAATTGTCACATGAACTGGATCATTTTAAACTCTGAAAAAATGTCATTGAGAATGGCTGTTCTTATAAATCGTCCATAGTAGACCTCATGTTCCCTCTGAAAAGTACAGAATATGTATTAATCTAATCATTACAGAATATGTGCACTGCTTTAAATATGGCATGGCATTGTGCATTAAATGCATGTTCTATACATGTGCTTTCACAAATACAGCCTTTATATATCATACAAATGTACATATTTGTCTAACTAGGTAATATAAATCCAGTATCTTGCTGTCAGTCAACATCACAACAACCTCTCCAGACTGATTCGCTCAAGTCAGTGCTGGGAAATAAAACATAGAACATAGAAATTACCTGATCTGGGTCAATAACTGTAGTGCCCTTCTCGGACTAATCAGTGTGATTGTTCATGCTCTGCGTAAATGTAAAAAAAACTTTTGGTGTGTGTGAACATTGGGCATGTGCTCACTTGAAGACAGGACTATTGATGCTCTAGAAAACTCTCAGCAAGCTAATTATGCTATGACACAAGTAATTTGTCATAATGTGTCATTTGACACACTTTCATAGTAAATGTGAATATTTGCCCCTGCGCTAAATTATCGTAAAAATCAGAAACTTTATGAGCATTAAAATATATATTTAAAGCTTTGGTTGGTCAAATTCCTTCATAAGACCATCTCAAACATTCACAAATATGCAAACCAGGCAAATCCTTGGTCAAATGCAAAGGGAACCTATTGGCCCCTCATATTAGCACATTCTGCATTGACAAATATAAACCCCCTTAGACCTCCCATACAGACACTATACAGTGCATGGCTATTGTTCCAACCCTCAGTGGTGCCCCCAGTGATGTGTTATTTGGTTAACATCTACTGTCTGCCTGCATCTGAAGCATTCAGGGAACATGTGTAAATTGTAACATCTGCCAACAGTCTGATGGACCAAATGTATAGCCCTTGTATGTGACACTTAAACTGTTATGGTGGATTAAGTGAAGAGTGATGGGATTGTGTGTGCAAATTTCAGTAATTCGTTTGGACCTGTGATCTCTTCTAGAGGCGACATATTCAGACCAGGTAGAACAGGTAAGTGCAGAAAAGTCATTAATATAATAATAGCATAAAGAGAGTGAAAAATATATTCATACAAGCACATGGACGACATAGACAGAAGTAAATGTATGTTGTATATGTTTAGAGAATATGCAAATTTTCGGTCACAGTTTTTGACTTTCTAAGTTTCTGCTAACCTTCCCCACCCTAAGTGGCACCTGGGTGGGGTTAGATGGGGCTATTGCCCATTGAGAATTACAGCAGCCCCACTAAGAAATGACCAGTTAAGTGATTGCTGTTTGATTAATTGATTCATAAATTCTGTCAGATTTGCTATATTTAGCTGCCGTACCCCTTCATTTGTCTTTTGATTGGTTTGTAAAGGGGCCACAGCTTAAGCAATAGCCACAGATCTTCTGAGTGAGGTCATGATCTTTTCAGAGAAAACGTTACAGAGAAAATGTAAATTCAGTCTGCTTCAAAATATTGTTATCATTTGTGCCTGGTACTTTTAAAAACCACAAATGTTTGAAATAACCAAATGATATTTTAAATTATCTGTTTAATACAAAACCTCCGTGAATAACCTTGTCTATTCATGTACTTAGTACAAGTTCCACCCCCACCGATAAATAAACTTGCAGTTAGTGAAAATAACATCTCTCTCCTAAAACTGATGTTTCTACGCAACGAAACTGCAACAGTAAGTAGTTTGATTTCTATAGCATTGTCTGACAAAATAAATAAATCAAATTAATTTAAGACTAAGGCCATCATTTCAGCTGTAATTACTTGTATAATGATCACTCAGAGAGAAAGTTATGAGTAACAACTTTCTCTCTCATTATTTTATTTCTCACACAGAGCACAGAACCCATCACTGAAACTAAGAAGCTGAAAATATTTATTTGGCGCCTTTAAAACATCAGATAAGATGAAAGCGCTACAGGTGGCACCAAAGAAAAATCTCTAACTGGGATCATCTGCTAATGAAGAATGAGGGTAGGATCACCAAAAACAGATGGAACAGATGATCCCAGTGTGTTATAGGAAAATTGTAACAGAAACAAAAAAGGCTTAAAGCCCACAAAACACGATTGACAAGCACAGCAGTGGTCTCTCATTATCGGCCTGGTGCATACACATGGAGCTGCGTTTCCCACTGAGGATGAAAGTTTCTCATTGGTATTTACAAAGAAAACACGGCATATGGAGTGACTTAACATGGTGCAGTATGTTTGTATCTGTTTGTGTCTTAAGCCGCTGTGAATTGCACACAAAATATGTTCGGAAAAAATGTGGATTTTCTACTTACTTCCCTTTAAGGCAGCAGCTTCACAACACATAAACATTTCAGGGCAGAAAGCTATTATGTGGATGTCAGCTTTGGTATATGTATTGTGTTTTTTTCTTCCAGAGATTCAAGCTGGTATATATTACATCTTAATGGATTTACTATATCTATGCCTCATGGAGCCCCCATAGATCATGACCACCTTCACAAGGTGGAGGGTGTTTACAATCTTATGTGCTTCATATTTGCGCATTTATATACCCCAAGAGCATTGTGAGTCCAGCTGAGATGCTTTGTTTGATACTCAAGCTTTCAAACCTTATTTCTGAGTTTCCCTTAAGGGGTCAATCTGCACAGTTTAAAGGTCCCACATTGTATAACGGTAGATGTCCATGTGTTCTCTGATTATAAATCACGTCTATGTTTGAGAACTCGAATCCTCTCTTCTGATTGTCTGACTGACCTCATGTTACTAGAGCTACAGAGAGAGGAGATGTAAAACTATACTGAGATGGTTTTTTGGTTCATATGGAAATGAACACTTAAAAGAATAAAAAACTGGACAATGGGACCTTTGTGTCTAAAGATGACAAAATGAATGGACTTCACAGTCCAGCTGAGACCAACACAGAATCTTCATCATTTCACTTAGAGCTGATTTCCTTCATGCTGACAACTTTGTCTAGACACATCAGAAAAGAAAAAAAGAGCAAAGAATTAAAAAAGCAACATTAGCAAAATATATTATCTCCAATTCCACATATCAAACGTATTTCATGATTGTTGTTGATTTGATTTTCTACATCAGCAAATAATATTTCTGGCTTTTAGAGCATTACATTGCCAAGTGATAGAAACTGAAAGCAGACTGACATTAGTGAAATTGTATGAGAAAATCTATTCATGATTTTATCTGTTTTATCTATTTATTTTACATGCAAGTTTGTCTAACTGAGGGTAAAATCTTTAATTAAACTCTGCATATTTTAAGATGTAGACTTGATGTTTCAAAGTTGTATTAATTTAACAGTCAAAGCTGTTACATAGTGGCAACATAGTCGCAGTTCAAAGTGCTTTATAAATTGCATGAAATAAGTAATACAGAATTTAAACTAAAACGGGTCAATCAATTTGATAATAACATTTGGCAAAACCAAGCTGGGACAAAGGTTTATGTAGTTATTAACCAGTATTATCAAGTGTAAGTTTCAATTTGTGCACAAAAAAACCTGAGATTTGAATAAAACATTAGATCTGTGTGGAGCACAGACTGTAAATGAAGATGACCAGATTGACCAATTCTTACCTGCTCCAGTTCCAGCCACATCCAGCCTCAGTTGGTTCCTTTCTCTGGCGTGTTTAGTTTCTAGCCAAGTCATCTGTCCTCAGCTTCAGTCTCCAACTCTGGATTCCCCAGTGCCACATCCCCAGCTGCCTCACTGCTCTTATCCCCCCTGCCATTGGATTGTTATTTGGATCCCTGTCAGTTTTTACACACTACCACACAGACAGATTTGCCCTCTTTCACTCACTTTTCACCCAGCCTTCATTATCTGCCATGTAAATAAACTGGCTAAATTTACCTCTGCGTGTGTGGCTGCACTGTGGATCCAGTGTCGTCCAAAACAGTTTTTTGTAAACCTGTATACTTCTGCTGTAAAGTTGGATATTTTAATATGGGAGTCTATGGGACTGACTCACAGTTGGAGCCAGACTCTAGTGGTCTGTCAAGGAACTGCAGCAGTGCAGTAACCGCTGCAGACCATAACTTTCCCTTAATACATGATAAATCACCTTTCACTCCCTGGCTTCTACAGTGGGAAGTTAAATAGTCCATTGAAATAAAATCATTTCTGTGTTGCATGTTTTTCCTGAACCAGGTCAGAACTGATGCTGTTTCCAACCTGTCCAATAATAGGATGTGAGTCAAAAGCAGCAACGAAATCTAAAAATACCAGAATGAAGTCATGCGTGAGTCAGACTTTCTTCAAATGTCATACAGATATTGGATTTTTGTCAAAACAGTTGTTTGCGTTGATAAATTCATCTAGTTATTTGTGGACAATTTACTCAATGATCTTTTCCTCCGAAGGGTTTGCAGATAAAATATGAAACCAGCATGGTCTAGAATCCAGCAATCAGTTGTCGGTTGATTCACATTTTCATCGGCAAACACTTGTGATGAGAATCAACAGTTGAGCTGAGGATTTGCAGGAGCCGACACAGCTGCACATTGTTGGTGGACAGCAGGACTTTGGCATGAAGTGCAACAATTCCCATTACTCTGTCTGTGTGATATCTTCACCTCCGTGGCTCAGTGGATTGTTTTGCCTCTAGTTCCTCTTGTTGAGGTTTGGGGCTTTTGCAGAGCGTAATTATCGCCCCCCTCGCTCTCTGCTGCAGGTGTGCTGCGTGAGTGGAGGGTAATGTCCTGACCATTCAGACCATTCAGGCTTGGAGAAGGAGAGCGACGCGGTGTGGTCAATGTTTTTTTTTTTGTTTGTTTGTTTTTTATCTTTAAATCAGTAAAAAGTGATTTAGTATGTTTCATTATTTCATTGTTTTATATTCATGTAATAAATATTAACCAGCAGAGATTAATAAGAGAAACAAAAGAACATGAGAACTAGGTACAGGAGAAATAGAAGAGGATCACCACAGGAAGCAGTTTATAATAAAGTCCCGCGTAATGTGTTTCCTATTAGAGGAAACTTCCCTTGGAGCCAAGTCACTGGTGGTGGTGGTAATGATGATGAGAACATCTTCATCGTCAGGAAACTTCTGAATGGAGGGTTTGATTGGAGATGGTCGGGCATCTGCAGCTGAGGCGGTGAAGAGGTGGAGGTGGTTCACAGAAATGGCAGCAGGGAGATAGAACAGGTTCAGAGTTTGACAGCTTACAAGTAGGTAAAGGCCAGCTTGTCAGGTTGTGATGTCCGAATACGAGAGACTCGAGCTTTGGAGAAGGAGAAGTCGTCTTGACTGAATTTTCACTAGGCATCATAAATGTCAATTAGGTAGTAATCAACATGGGAAATAAAGAAAAAGATTATATAATCATCTCCTTATAGGAATCAATGTGACATAGACAGCTGTGATCACTATATGTATTAAACACTATGTGGTGTTAACTACTTGCATTCAGACATGGCTGAGTTATGAATATGTTGAGAATTCAAGATGAAAATACAAGAAAAACAACCCTAGGATGCAACTTTGAAAAAGCTCCTGTCAGGCAAAATTAAATAAATATGAGACCGTGCTTCAGCTCCATAGAGAGAAATCCAGATGTGCCATTCAACCACCTACAGAGAGACTGCAGCACAATATAAATACTAGTAATTTGTTATGCACCACCCCCCCTACATACACACATGTAGCCTCTTATTTCCAAGTATTTGAAGGTTTTGCCTGATGCTGGCGCAAGCTTGTTGTTTTTGTTGACAGGAAGCTCTCTCCTGTGATGTCATCTCTCCAGACATCCTGACAGACGTGTGGAAACTTCACAGGTAGCTCAAGAGTTATGATTTGTAACATAGCCCAGAGTGAGAATACATGGAGTCTTTTGTTATTGGTCCTTGACTAACTAAGGACAATGTCAGACAGTTGTCAGAAAAACAAGAATAATGCAAAACATCTCTTTCACTTCAACCTGTTGGGACAAAAGAAAAAAAATAATTTGACAAGATTGTTCCACACCTGTAGAGAACAACACAAGAGTTGTTGATTACAACATAAAATAGTTGTTGTATATGCTTTCTTATAATGACGATTATGTGAAAACAATAGCTCTCCCTTCTCCTGCCTACTCATTTATATATTACCAATCAAAATACTGTGTGTATTAAGTTTAGACTTCACAGCAGTTACACAAGGATAATGCACTAAAACTAACTGTGTTGGTGCCATAGATAATAATTTTGAATTCCAATCTTGGGTTTGAGTTTAATTAAAGCTGATAAAGTGGAATCTAAAAAATATATGTAATATAAAAGTCATTTTATGCAAAAAAAAAAAAACACTAATAATTACACCTTAATTTGTGACATTGAGGTGTAATCTAGAGACAAATATAGAGACAACAGGAAGATGAAGAGGTGGAGGCTCCCTGTTGTCTGCCAGGCAGAGAGAGAAGGAATGAAAATGAGACAAAAGAGGAGCAAGGGGCATCTAAAAGTCTAAAGTTTTGTGACTTGAAACAACTTTCAAGCAAAGAGCCTGATGCCGATCTCAAACAGAGGAACAACACTTTGTATTGTCAACACATAGATCATTGCTACAGTCCTGAGCAACACAACTGACAAATTCATAGGAGGATTAATGTTCCCTTGTCTAAACCTCTGGTCCTCAGCTGGCTGGTATAAACTGGGGAGAGGAAAAAAACTGTAGAGAGCAGGTGTGCATACTCATGCTATCTATGTCTGTCTTATATGTCCTTATCTTCTTTTGCGTGTGGGGGTGTATGTGTCCATGACTATGATTCACAACTTGACGTCACTGGCATCACACAGATCTCACACATTTGCAGGCATCTGACTGTATTGTGTTTGATTGGACCTCAGCGCAAACGTAAGGCTGAACATGTCACTGTGTCGTCTGAGCTGCAGCAAAACAACACAACACAAAGTGAAGCCTGATGGGGTGGAGCATGCGTCACGTCTTGTAATGCAGAGAAACCCTTCCTGGTGTTTTCATGAAAATGATACAATACTAGACATCAGCAGAACATGTTTCTGAGGTTTCAAGTGAGAATTAGGGCCATTTTCACATAGATTTCAATACAATCTGACTCTTTTTTGACAACCAGATGAGTCGCCCCCTAAAACTCTTCTATGGGTCAACCAAAATAAAAAGAAATGTTTAGAGACAGTGTTTTCAACCTTAGCTCATGTAGCTAACATGAGATTAATCACCCAGCTACACCTACCAGCCTACAGCTGATAAAATCTACTTATAACAGTTGTCATTTGTGTCTGGAGGACACAGTGTTTTGAACCACAGTCAATCATTTTTTTGGCTGCTCTTCCGCCATTGACATCATTTATTTCAGTCTTTCTGACATTAGAGAGACAAGGTTTGTCTTTTCCTCTGTCACCGTAGGAAAGATGTCACATCTCAAAGAGGCTTCCTTTTTCAAAGCCTCTGTCTTCCCTTTCATAGACCTTTTGATTTACCTGTAGATGCAGAAATACATTAAGATCTGTATTCAGTGTTTCTCCCTCCCCACTGTTCACTTCACTTCACTTCACTTTTACAATGTGTAATCATCGCTACAAGTAATGTTTTGACATCAACATGCAAAGTTTGGTTTGATGAATTATTTGAATGAATTGCACAAGCATCTTTGTCACAGCAGAGAAAATTCAATTTTCAAGTTCAATTTGAAAGTTGCAGCAGGTGAGCGACTTAACAACTTTGTTCGTTTATGTGTTTTCTGTGGAAGCTACAGAGGTGGCAAATGAAAGTGTGAGAAAATCATGTTCTCAGTCTGTCCAGGTGGCATAAACAGCCAAAAATGTACAGGCTGTGACGCACATGTCAAATGTGCCTGCACAGCCATGTACACACACACACAACACACACACACACACCAGAAAACCTGAGATGAATGAACTTCAGTGCTGCCTGAGCAATAAAAGAGAACCAGAGAAAAAAGCTGAGAGAAAAGAAAGAGGGCGATTATCACTCTACTGGGATGTAAACATAACCTGTTCTCCTGAGTAAGGCTTTTATGCTTTACATAACCACTCTGTTTAACACACACACAAACACACACACACACATTTCCTTTCTCACTTTTAGGGAAAAATAGACATGCATTCATTTTCTGGAGACTTATCCCAAAAATAATATTTCTCCCAGTTAGTTCATTCCTAATGAATTTGCCTTCAGTGGTGAATTTGCCCTCAGAAGTGCCTTAAGTCATAAATAAATAGGCACAGACATTATATACAAGCTGATTATTACATGCACCTGCTCAACATTAAGCTCTACTTTCTCTTCTCATTAGTAATTCAGCCCAGTGGTTGGTCGCATGGTGTTTTCAGGGACACTGAGGTAAATAAAACTTTTTATGGACGTCACCATGGAAAATGAAGATGTCTTCAGACCTGAGTATCAAAGTGAACATGATTTTCTGTGACAAGACATCAAAGATGGAGAGGCAGACAGAAGGACACACATTGATCACAGTCATTTTGAAGGTTAGTGTCGTTACAGCACCAGGCTTTATTTTTTTTTATTTTTTTTTATCTTTAAAGTCTCTGTTGCTTTTCCATTATGTAGTTTCCTGATGCATGAGGCAGATTTTGTTCTGCTGTCCTTGTTTTGGCTTTCGAGTGGTTCATGGCTTTTTGTCAGTGTAGTTATATAAATCTAATAAAGAAAGACCTGTCAATGTTGGGCAGAAGTTAGGCAGCAATGACAATTTCGTTCATTTCTTCCTCCTCCTGTGTTGAGCTGTTTTTATTATTTTTTCAGAGAAAAACCTTTGCATACAGTCTATTGTACATTTGTATTTTTTATACTATACATTTATGTTTTAAGGTGAGTTATTAATAGAGGCAGACATCCATGTATGTCTGGATATTTCTGAATTGTCCTCAGCTCAAGATAATTTCCTGCAGCAAACAGCAACAGTTTTCCACCAGATCAGTAGATTCACAGAGTATGCCATCATCTGCACAGGCTTTCTCAGGGTCAAAATTAATTTTGGAACTAATTGTACGAATTTATGATACCCATGGCTACATCACAGCCTTCTGAATCTCTGCTTAGCTGGAAAGTTTCCCATCATCCTCAGACAGATTAGCTTTTGTTGTTTAGTCTCTTATCATCAGAGACTTTTCAGTAATGTGCTTCACGGACTGATAATAGTTGTGTGATGTAAAATGTAAAATATAAAATCTATTATTGACATGTTTTTCCTGCCTGCTCTGTCCTCATCCAGGTTCTGACCATTTTTCATGATGGATGGTGGATCCCTGCAACAGAACATAGACTGTATTTAAAAATAGATCTAGACTCTGGGTCTGAACAGTGAAGCCAATGCTTAAACCTTCATTCTATCTAATGTCCATCAGGGGGCAACTCCACTGGTTATAAAATGAATTCAGATTGTATTGAAGTCTATGTGAAAATGTCCCTACTTCTCACTTTATTTATTAGCTCAGTAAACGTTTTCCTAATGAGTTTATGGTCTCAGTCTCTAGTTTCAAGTCTTCAATAAAACATGATGTTCATGTTTTAAATGATGGTCCCATTGAGAGGATAATAGACCATAAAGCAGGGGGTGTAGCATGTTGCTAAATGACAGGAATTGCTCATTTTGACCAAACCTTCGTAGACTACATCCTCCGAAGGATGGCATCCCTGAATGGGAACACAGATGCAGTGGTGCTTTGAGCTAAATGCTAATGTCAACATTAGTATGCAACATTCTTTAGCCAATGTGATATTTATTTATGATATTAATATATTTATATTTTATAGATATCTTTTAGGAAACAAAGATTAACATTTAGTATGAAAACCAAAGTAGAGCTGAGGCTAAGTGTTGTGGCTGTGGCTGATGCTTTTTGAATATGATTCCAACTGCAAGTTAACCCTCAGGGGCCAATACTGATGGTCCTCATGCAAAATGGGTCAACGTAACCTGTTGCCATCTCATTTGTGTTGATGGCCTGAGGAACCTTGACTTTAAAAGCAGATAAGGCGTATTATTTATTTATTTTACTTTACTTAATACAATTGATCACAAAGATTCAAATTCGTGCTTGTGGTCCCTTGGATATCTGTACCAAACGTTCCAGCCAATCCATTTAAAAGTTCAATAGTAGATGGACTGCCATTACATTTATGAGCATTCATAAATGCGAGCTGTCTGGCCTGAATGTTTACTGTTTCTGTTCCCCCTCATCACTCTCATACTTCAGTCACAGCAGGCAGCTGTTTTCAGCGAAAAACCTCCAAAATGTCGCTCTGCACTACCTGCTCATGTTTGTGTTTAAAGATGGATGACATGACAGTTCCCAAAAGTAAGTGAAGCCAAAACATCGTGATCGCCCCCTGATGGCTAACTGCACAACAGGTGATAAACCCAGCCCACTCCCTGTTAGCAGATGGGACACTGGGTCAATACATTTCTCAAAATGGCTTCTTGCATAAGGTATTCCAGTTCATATCACACTCAGGTATGTTCAAGTGTTGATTTTTGATCAACAAAATTGATGATTGACAGCTGGGACTGACAATGATACCATGACTCCACCCCTCAGACTCTGGCTCCAAATGACATCACCAGAGCAAAATGGTGGTGCTCTTCTCTGGGATTTTTTAGCTTTATTTTATTACAGTCAGGGCAAGTGGAGATGTGTCGTCCATCTTTGCATACATTCACCGGCACTCAGACACAAACAGCTGACTGATCCTGTTAGCATTTAGTCAGTGAAGCTTTTCACACCTAAAGAGGAGTAGAGCTGGTAAAGACCATAAACAGATAACTGAGAGTGAATATCAGACTTGCATTTATACCAATAAATGTTAATGTCGCTCCACAAATGTCTACATAAATAAGCAACTGTGGTCAAAAAGTTGTTTACATCAAAGAGGCCATTTGAGGCAGTTCAGGTGTGTGGAAGGGATGACGCCTCCTTCCTCTGGAGGCTTTCTGGAACGTCCAACTGGGAAGAGACCTCGGGGTAGACCCAGAACCACTTAGATCTTGGGTCTCTCAGGAGGAACTGAAAAGTGCTGCTGGGGAGAGGGATGGATGGATGGATGGATGGATGGATGGATGGATGGATGGATGGATGGATGGATGGATGGATGGATGGATGGATGGATGGATGGATGGATGGATGGATGGATTTTTAGTGTAGCTGTGGTCCTCACTCTGTCCCACTGGCTGTGATTGTGCTGGACACTTAAAGACCATTTGAAATCATTTTTGACAAATGGCTCTATTGAGAAAGTGAAAAAGGCACGAATAAAGTCGCCTTCATTACATTTTATTCTCTCTGTATCTGAGCAATGTGCCAGTTTATTATTTTTCCTCTGTTCAAGGACTAAAATATTCATTGACATAAATACTCAAAGATACAAAAATCCTCTGTATGATTGTGTTGATGTCCCATCTTTCACCTCTCATGCAAAAACTAAAATAAAATAGGTGCTTGAACTTGTGAACTTCACATTTCACACCTGTTCAATGTAAATATTATGTGTTCTGACAATATAAAGGTTTTTATTGTCTGTGCCACAACACATTTACACAGATTCTCTCTCACACACAGACACAGACACACACACACACACACACACACACACACACACACACACACACACACACACACACACACTTTAAACATTGACTAAGGAGGACACATCGCATGTACAGAGACAAAGGGGGTCAGTCAATAAATATGTCAACTACGCAGCAGCACCTCACAGGCCATCTGGGTGCTTGCACAAGTGCAGTGGATGTGCACCCTTTCAGTCTTGGTGCTTTTTAGCGTTACAGAGTCAATACATTGCTTTCGACCGATGGAGTGTGTTGACTGCCAAGTTGACTTTGCAAACATGACGACAGATGGTTTCTGTTAGTGGCTTCACCTGAAATTACATGACTGAGATTGTTAATTGTGTCTATTTTGAGAATATTTGAATTGGGGCTAAAATTGCAGAACACAGACAATACAAGAACAATACTTTTTTTTTTTCTTTTTTTTTTTACATATTTTAAATGCACAACAACCACCTGTGCAAACAAGCACTGTTTCAAAATGACACTGGTGTATAATGGCTTGACTTTTATTAATCCTCTTTAATTAAGTTGTTTGCCTTCTCTTAAACCCACAGAAGCCCCAAGCTCCTCCGGTTTTCTAAACCTGCATCCAACTGATAAGTTGAAATTGCTCTCATTATTGCTGCCATAATGTTGTGGTAGAGCTGTTAATTTGTTTGAATGGACGGGTGTTAGGTTTCTATTAAACCCGCAGTGTAAACGATATTAAATCACTGATCTGATTAAACACTTGAATTAACACTGAAACACTGTAGCACAAAAGAATCAATGAAAATCTATTTCATCTCAATAAATCATAGCTTTCAGTCACTGAGAAATCTATTGATTATAGATGGAGGAATTTCTGTCTGTCCTTTCATGTTCTCCACAACTGCTCATCCATTCAACTTCAGACTTTGCAGGTGTATTTTGGAGCAAAGGAAAAAAGAAAAAAAAAAAAAAGAAACATCAAACCCCCCCCCCCCAAATGCTCCGACTTAGAGAAGTCCCTGAAATGCCTCACGTGTGTTATTGGCAGACCTCTGCAACCTCCAAGGCTGATAAATGAAACCAACAAGGTCATGCCAAAACCTGCAGTTCCTCTACAGACCACTAGAGTCTGGCTCCAAAAGTGAGACAGTCTCCATAGACTCCATGTATAATATGTCAAACTTTACAGCAGAAACAAACATGTTTACAGCCTGATATAAAAACAGCTCCCAAAGTCATCAGAGCAGGGACATCTCTCTCTGTCTTCAAGAAGTTCTTGAATACGCTTCTTTTCTGAGACCAACTCTCTTAAAAACCCAAACATGTCTAACTGGCACTTCTGTTTTTCTTTCTTAGTCTTTGGTGCATCTTCTTACATTTCTTATATTGGATGAAAGCATGTGGCAAATGAGTAAATGTAATGTAGCGCATGGGGGGTGAATTTTTATATAACTAATCTGTTTAAATTTTATTAAGACTTGAAGTTCTGCATTTCTACATTGAGTCACAGGCAGGTGAGTGTATGTTTGTCTCAACTCCTCGTGCCTCACCTGTTTGCCCATTATTGGATTAGCCGGGAGTTTGGTGGAGTCAGGCACAGCTATTCAGAAACCTATTGGTGACATTACAGAAGATCTTAATTTGCTCTCTATGTGGCAGGAGCAGCAATTTACATATTCACAGATAAGGGGTTTTTGTGGGCTGCAGCAGTGCACTGTACAGTTTTTTTCAAGGGAGTGTTAGGGTTTCATAGTGCCATTGTGCTAAAATGTGCCAATATTGGGTTTGTGCCGGGTTTGACTCTCCTGATGGTGCACCTTGGCTGAGGACTCAAGGCACTGTGCTAGTTTTACAGACGGCCTCACATGAATTGAGTTATATGCCATTTCATGGTTTTAGTATTGCAGGAAGGGGAATTTAACTTAAAATGTATAAATTTTGTACATTTTACTTTCATTTTATAAATCTCGAAAGAAATTAGATCTACAGTAGAGACAAAATCCCATCTGAATTCCATCAAAACTCAAATCTAGAAGTGATCATGTCTCTACATGAAGTCCTCAGATTTTGTCGGATGTCTCTCTTCAATAAATGCCTCAAGTTTGGTTGTGAGCACACTTGGGGCCCTAGGGTACTTATGTCTGGACACTTGGTCAAAATGATATTTCACTGTCCCTGTGTAGATCAGGGTACATCCTGATCTCTGGCACAGGGGAAGAAAAGAAGGGGAAATAACTGAGTAGCATTTGAAGGCATTTCAACAACAATAAAGAGAAAACAAGAAATGAGACAAATAAATTCAGAAAATGGTATAAAGAAGTGAAACTAGACATTCTTGCAGCCACAGCTCATTTCCCTGAGGCAGCCCCTTAAGGAGCCTCAGGACTACCTAAGGACGTTGAATGAGGAATTTAATAGACACTTGGTGTAGAAAATCCTGTCTCCATCTGTTGTAATGGTTTTCCTTTTTCCATCAAGCCTCTGATTGCCCCTTCAGCCCCCATACCTAGAGCTATGACCACAGAATTGTTCCTCAGACTCTGTTTCCCAACACACATCAGCCATGAAATTGAATCCTGCCATGTCAACGGTGAGACGCATCTGAAAGGTGCACAGAGATGAAAACAAACCTCGGGTGTTGTCAGACATGTCAGCTCGGAACCACGTGGCCACGCACTGATGCAACATTGTATCAGACCCTAAAAAGATGAAACAAGTGAGGGGACGCTGCAAGAAAGACATGTCAAAAAGATGTGACTGAAGCACTGACCCTCAGAGGAAATTTCATCTAGCTGAAAAGCTTTTTGATTTAGTTTCATCCCCTCATACAATTATTATATTGTTTCAGTGGTTTTTAGCCTTTTATGTCTGACACCCCCTCCCTTCTTCAGTACTGAGAAACTCCAACCCGCCTAGATGTGGGACCTGGACTTGATATCACAAGATTAGAGGCAGGATCTGGAGCTACAGGTTTAAGTCTCAATAAATTCTCTCACCCTTAATGTTGAATTTTACCTCATAACTTTTCTCTAATATATTTTACTTCTTATTTCCAAACCTAATTGATGATGCAATCCTGTAATTTAATTACATACACGTACACGATAATGACCACATCATGGTACAAGTAAACTGTAAGAGTGCTTATTGAGACAAATGAACATAAGTATGAACGCATATACCAAACACAATAAAGCTACTTCTGCAACAGGGTGGAGAGAGAAAAAGGGGTCCTGCTTATGTTAGCTGTGTCAATTCAAGGGCCACATCCTTCACAGGCTTCCTTGTAGCCTTTGTAGACCAAAGGCCAAACTGAAATTGAAAAGTTCTCGTCTAAGACAGATTTTCAATTTCCTGTTGGGTTGCAAAGGTTTTTTGGGTTTGTTTTTTTTTTTCAAAAAAATTTGAGCTTTTAAGGTCCTTGCTTTTAACTGTTGTGCTGTTAGATGAAAACAAATACTTAAAGTGTTATCCTTGGGTTCTTTGTCAGTGTTATTTGCTGTCATATTATTTTTATTACCAGCACACAATGAATCCTGGAATAGGTTGAGCCATGAAGGATCCACCCTGTGGAGCCTTTGTTGCTCAGGATAAGAAGGATATAGTCCTCAGCCAGTCTTTGAGATGGGACAGCCTAGTCACCCCACTCTGCCACAGTTGGTCTTTAAATGCAGCCTTTGAAGGATGCAGGCCTCTGAACCGGGACCATCAACTCTCTGTTAAAGTGGAAGAAGACTCTGGGTCTAGCTTCACTTTTTTATAGACTTTATAGAAGCCAACGCTGAAGAGCCTTAAACCTTCATTCTATCTACGGCCATCAGAGGGTGACTCCACTGGTTGTAAAAAGAAGTCAGATTGTATTGAAGTCAATGGGAAAATGGCCCTACTTCTCCCTTGATTTATTAGCTCAGTAAATGTTTTCCTAATGAGTTTATGGTCTCAGTCTGTAGTTTCAAGTCTTCAATACAACATGATGTTCATCTTTTAAATGATGGTCCCATTTAGAGGAAAACAGGCCATGAAGCAGTAGATGAATTACAGTGTGGCTACTGTGTGATTGACAGACTGTATCACACAACCAGGATAGAGGACAGAGCAGGTCAGATCCACCTCTCACTCCTCCTCAGCTCCTCCTTCTCCCTCAGTAATTCTTTTACTGTTGAGTTGTAAAAGAAAACTTGATTGGAACGAGTCAAATGAAAACTAGAACAAGACATCTTCAGTATAAGAATATCCTGGAGGGAAAGTATGTTCAGCTATGTTTAATTCAGTGGCTGTGAAAGAAGATACTTAAATGACTAAGAGGAAAAAACTGAATGAATAAATAAACATGTGATGAAGCAAAGGACAAGGAGAGGATGGAGGGAAAAGAAAAAAAAACACTGAGAGTTAGGCAGCGTGGGAATATGAGCATGATGGAAAATTGGGCTCAGGGAGGCATCGCGTGATTGTGCACTGCGGAGTGTGTTTATTCATGTGTTCACCACTGCATTGCAGGTTGGAGATCAGACAGTGTTGATGGTGAGTTTATTGATGACAGTGTGACATTTTACAGTTCATGTTTTTCCAGGGATATAAAATTCTACCGCCATGTGATGTTTAAGTTATTTTTTGATTTCCAGTTCAACTTGGTGGTAACTGGGACTGTGAGGAGGACACTGCTGTGTAATTGTAATTCTGATAGGTCACCCAGGATGCAAACCTCTGGGGATAAAGGGATGTGACAGTCCAGTAAGCGAGTCAATTGATCTGTGACTTGAAGCCTGGTTGGCGAGCAGTGCCAGGTGTCAGTTGAGTTTTGTGAAGAGTGTGTGCACCTGTCTGCTTCACTCAATCCCCTTTTGTGTAGTTTCTCACCACTGTAATGTATTCTATGAATAAGACACTATATGAGCAGTATGTTGGTGTTATTCTCCTGTTGAAGTTGGATACAGAAGATACCATTGAGTTCTGTGCAAAATAGGAGTGTTTAAAAAACAATTGTGGGCCTCTCACTTGGAACTGGTTCCCTGGGGCCTGACACAGCATTGGGATTGAACCAAGTATCAACCCTCCGTGACACCAACTACTGGTTTGTGAGCTGCTGTTTTAAAGCATCCAGTTTGTAATTTGTCTGTCAGTCAACTTGTTTTTTTTAAAAACCAGAACAAACCAAATTTGGCAGAGATGGTGGAGCTGAGGAGGAGTGATTGGTGGGTCTGACCTGCTCTGTACTCTATACTCCTAATTCAGCCCCTGCTTTATGGTCTATTTTCCTCTAAATGGACCATTGTTTAAAAAATGAACATTGTGTTTTATTGAAGACTTGAAACTAGAGACTGAGACCATAAACTCATTTGGAAAACATTTACTGAGCTAATAAATAAAGGGAGAAGTAGGGACATTTTCACATAGACTTCAATACAATCTGACTTCTTTTTACAACCAGTGGACCCTGATGGTCATGAGTTAGAATGAAGGTTTGTTCAGCATTGGCTTCACTTTTCAGACCCAATGTGCAGGTCCAGGTTAATATACAATCTATATACAGACTATTTGAGCAACCTTTGCTGTGTTAAGAGGTGGTTTGAGAGTCACAGGTATAAGAGGGAAGATATAACATCCTGAATGAGTGAAATACAATCACCTCAATCATCACCAGCCAAAGACAACACAGAGACAAACTAATGCTGGAGGTAATCAACATTTAAGCTCAAACAGATTTGAGATCATTTTGAAACATTGTCCAAACTGTATTATAGATATTATAACATTCCCACTAAGTTGTTTAGTATTTTAAAAGACTCCCTGAAGACAACAAGAAGTGTCCTCTACTTAAGGTGGCACATCTCAGTTCCCTCTATCATAAAGCACATATAATGATGTCACTTCCTGTTTGGAAGCATGTGTTTTGGTAACTGAAGTGGTAATATATTAATAATAATAAGCTATACCTATAATATATAAACTGAATATTTGGACCTGAGCATTTCTATGTTGAATTTGTATTTGCAGGTTTAACTTGACGAATACAAATGTGAATGAAGTCAGTGTTCAATATGAAATCAGTTAAAGTTTCCATTTATTAACAATTTTATAATACTAAACTGTACCTTCTGCTGTTTGACTTGTGTTAACATGATTTGACTCCAGGCACTCGGGATCACACAGGACACCTGAATGCTGCTTGGCTGTTTATCCTCTCGTCACAAAATCTGTCTTCTACAAAAGGACCAGACAATCATCAAATCTTCATCTTCAGGGGTCCTGACTCTGCTAGAGTTCATACCATGAAGACTCAGTCCTTAAGGCAGTGGCCCAGGTTCAAGTCCGGCCAAGTTTCTCTCTCTCTGCCTCCCTCTCTCTCTCTCGCTGCAGCTAAATAAAAGTAAAATGCCTGAAAAAAAATCATCCTCCCTAAAGTCCTGCTGTTTGTTTTCTCATCATATACAATTTTTACGCCTCTGTGTTTTCTCTCATTCTTGTAACATTTGTGAGAATTTCTTCAAATGTATCCATCAGGGATAGGGTCAAAGGTCACTGTGACCTCACAACAAAGTTGGCCATAATTCACAAATCCATCCAGTAATTATGATACAAAAGTGTGTGTGATGATATTTTATCTCCAAAAAGTCAAAGGTCAACTTCACTGTGACATCATGATGTTCTGTACAGCTGTGGTCATTATTCAAGGCAGCAACAAGGCAGAGGAGGTTGTGACCAGATTCCTGCAACTTGACTGGTTGGTGGACTCATACAGTCATGAGGCGGTGAAGTGTGAATTTATTTGTCCTTCTGTATTTCAGGAACCCCATCTTTGTTATTTGTGTACTTTGTTTGATGTTAACCTGTGCAAATACACTCAGATCTAACTACTGTAGACATGAGGAGACTAAATCCATATTGCCGGTAAGATGGCCATTAATGAATTAATTGTGTGTGTTGGCTCAGGTGCACACTACAGCACTAACCAATGTGCACTGCTGGTTTTGGTCTTTTCATGGAATTTGTTGACAATAGCAAAAATCTGGAAAAATATCTAGTCTTGTCCTTTAGTAATATTATACTTTTGCACTTCTATGGGCAGCAGATAATAAAATGATTGTATTGTGTTTGCTGGTGTCAAATTTGGTGTTGTTGTCATCTTTTCTTACCCATTACCCCTCTTACCGCTTTTGTTTGTCAGAATAGGTTGCTCTCCACAGGACGCTCCACAGTGATTATTATTTATTGTGCTTCCCAAGCAGCATTGCATGCATTAGGGAGCACAATAAACCCCCCTCCCCCCCAAGGGATACAGAATAGAAGCCAACAGACACATCAGACTGAGAAATACACAAAGCCATGGACATCATCGCCTTATGGTAATAAAAACACAACAGGCAGCAGCAAAGCAGAACCAGTTTGCATAATAAGTGAGAATGAAAGCTTGTCAGGTTATAAGGACCACCTCACACCTTTATTGAACGTGACTGCTGACTGGTTAGCTGACAGTGCCTGTAAAGTGGCTGCTCAACCAGAACTAACCCCTCTGCATCAGTGTTGTTAATGAGTCTATTTTACTGGATTATTTCCAATTACAGGATTTTGAACACAGGAGTCACATTTTTTTATGTTTAAACCAGAAACTTATTAGCACATTTTCCTCTCGCTGTTTCCTGATTTTCAAAGCACAAGGCAGACAACCTTGAAAATAGTTTTTAGAATTAGATGTAAGACAGTGTTGATGAAGGACGAGTGTGACAGCACAGTTGTAAAATCAGTACACCTCAGCAGCAGATGTAAAAGCCTAAAATTGTGTTTTAAAAAAGAAATGGATATGGCTGTTTCAGGAAGGCATTCAGAGGCTGCATGCGTGTCCTCCAGTGTTAAATTGATAAATCAGAATGTCATTTGTGCTTTTATGAAAGACTCACATTACTGTTCTGCTTTAATGAGCTGTTTTCTCCTCTGCCAAATGTTGTTTCTTGCCAGGAGCCAGTGGTGGTGATGGTCACTTACCAAGACCTTCAACCACTGTTACATTGACAAGTAAAGCGGTTATAGAGGTCATATACCTCTACTTCTTCTACTACTACTACTACTAAGATGAACAATAATAATAATACCAACAACAATAATAATAATAATGATAAAGTTAGCAATGTCTTTTGTCCATAAAAAGTGTTGACAGGCCTTGAGGTATGGTCAGTTGGAAGGGTTTTGCACAATTCACACAATCTTGAAGAAAAACATGGCTGGCTGAAGTAGCTGCACCTGTAAGGCCTCATCTTGTATATCTGATGTTGGAGTTCAGTGGCCTCCTGTTGAGCTGAGATTTATTTCCAGTGGGTGACTACACAAACTGGGTTGGTGGCTCAGTGTGAAAGGGATAAAAACATAAGAGAGTGATAGAGATAAGAGCGATAAGGAGAAACAGAGGGAGAGATGGCACTGTGTAGCCCAGTTGAGCAGGATGCAAAGCTCCCTGCGTCATCTCCCGCTTGTCTGTTTCCCTCCACGGCCAACACAGCTAACACTCTGAGGCAGCCAGCAGGCCACTTTATATTTATATTCACAACATTGAAAAAAAAATGAAGCTGTAAAGCTCAGAGCTGTATACATTGTGCTTTCTCCTGCTGTTACTTTTATAGCACCTCTCTAAGGGGAAACGCTCAAAGTGAAGAAGTGCAGAGGGTGAAGTTCAGTTTGTTCCTAACATTCAGATTTCCAAACCATGTGAGTGCATTAAAGAATAACACCTGAGTCTTATGCACCAGTTGCCTTTCTAACATTAAGTTCACTAAACCTAAGGTCAAAGGTTGCAGTTAATCAGGGATGTGTCATGTGTTGCTGGATCGGATGCAGAGGCAACGGAATCAGTACCTGCTGAAGCACCCGTTCAGTCACTAAGCTGGTTATACATGTCTGACTGCAGTTTCAACATCATTGTCCTGCCTCCAGGCTTTTTCTATGTGAACTTGATCAAAAGCAGCAGGTGTAAAATACTTATTTCAAACTCTCTGTGGAGATTTAACTGATTGTCTTATTAGATTATTTGGGAGTTATATGTCTATGCTATTGACACTGTCTCATACAGGGCTGATGAAGTGGGCATGAGTCAGAGCATTTGGGGAAAGTAATGATTTAGTGACCTCTATTGTTGAAAGTTTAACATTACAGTCAACGGAACCAGCCCTTGTAATTGTGATTTACATGCAATATCAAAGAAGCATATATACACATAAAAAACTAAACGTAAATGTCCTTTTATCGTAAGTATTTAACATCAAAAGCATCATCAAGACCATCAGGTTTATGTCTGTCTGTCTTTTTCTATGTGACCTCTCTTCTCTGCCACACCTGAGATCTCAGGGTTTCCTGAACTCAGGTTCACGCTGTCAGGCTGCGTCCCACTCACCTCAAAATGTGCCTCAGTGGCTATACGACCTTCAAGGAGGTACGGCACGTGCTCATGATGCACAGCCCCAGAATGTTGTCACTGCTACATTGTTTTACATACAAAAATATATAAATACAAACACAGAAACAAGTTATTGAGTGTATTTTTGCTGCTTTTGCATGCAGGCCTGCAGCCTTTTATAGATTGAAACTGCTGCCACCCTCAGATGAGGCAGGTAGCAGAAAAGTCAATGTAATGTGTCCTGCACGACAGGCTGTTTTTACAAACACAAAGAATTTGTCAGATTTTGATGGAATATAGTTTCATTATTTATTATAGTTTCATTTATAACTGCACAGTCACACTCAGAGAATTGATTTAATTTCTTGAGCAGGTGTTGGTTTGTGACATACCCACATTCACTGGCACATTCACTTTCTCCTGTTAAGGGTTAAAGACTTAAAGGGCCCAGCCTGTGTCTTTAAGATTATTGACAGACTTCCGATGGAGTCACACAGTTGTTAGTGATTTCAGTGAGGAAAAAAGTAGATATACAGTATATAATATAATTGTCTGGGTTTGGAATAATTTGTCTGTCCAGTTTGTAATGTTGGCCAGCTTTGACTAAATTGATTTCTGTGCCCGGTTTCACCCTTTTAGAGCCACATTAAGCCACTTTTCTGTTTATTTTTCCCTATAAACCATTTCATTTTTAAAAATGTCACCAAGTCTCCACATATTCCGAATCAGCTCAACCTCAGCTAATGTAATAGGGGATAGTAGCTCAGAAAACAAAACAAAAAAACAAAGAACATTGTATGTCTCCTTATTTTATGTATAAAAACACTGTAAACCATAATAACGAAAGAAAACTTAAACACATAAAGTTACACACATGTGTGTTTGTGTTGTTCTAGAGCTGATTTAAAGTTTCTTTCTTTATCTGATTCTTTGGAGCAGTAATGATGAAAAATCAGCTCCAAATTCTCTAATGCTCTAAATATCTTATTGTCCATGTCTCTGTCTTTATTCTGTCACTGCAATAAACTCAGAGCAACTTCTGCTCACTCTGAGATCAGAAAAATACAGGATTGATCCCACTGACTACCAGTGGAGCCAATAGGAGTGTCCCGTGTAGAGACATGACTCTAGACATCACTAGCAAAGATGGAGGATGAGAATGGATGGATAAACACACACAAGTAAAGCAGCAGTGCTCCAGTCAAAGGCTCAGACTGATCCAAATCTGACCTGACGTCGTTCATGAGTTTATCCACTGAAGTAAATTGGACAAATCAGGGCTTGTTAGAAAAAGATGATTCTCTAGTTTAAGGAGAAAAAAACAGGTCAAACCATCACAACGTGATTTTTGGAAGCGTGTACACATTCGTGGTCTTCGGAGGGTTAATCTGGATTCTTCTTTTACAGATAAGCCAGGACATCTACGCTCCTGTTACTCTCCAGTCCTGCTCCTGCTCCTCTCCGGTTTTACCCCTTACCTGCCGGTAACCGATCCATCTCCACTCCCAGACTCACCCGTCCTGTCGCTGACCTGTCACCGAATCACTCAGTACTTCCAGGAAAATCCTCAATCTCCAACTCCATCTCCTCTGCTAAGTCCCATCACCAACCTGGAACCGGGACTTCTTCCCTACATTCTTACAGTTTGTCATGGAAGAGAAATCAACACTTCCACTTAGATTAGATTTATACAATTCAGTTCTCCTTGTACTTTCTTTGGTAGAGTCACATCAAACTGCTCCAAATATATTCCAAGGATATGGATGGGACAGGTTTATTTAAAGCCTTGTCTTGGGGTTCAGATGTTTTGCCCCACAGAGGAATATAAATGTCTAAGTAAAAGTTTGCCCTTGTTTTTTATGTGACTTTTTTCACATATGAACTGCAAAAGGATTCAACAAGACAGATGCGTAGCAATGCAGCACAAAGGGCAAGAGAGTTTGTTTTATCGACCTGCTGAGACACAGCGCTGCACATCTGAGAGGAAATTAACACCTGGAGCAAGAGGGTTTGTCCAGCTGCCACGTGGTCCATCAACAATATTTCCTACAACTCGGACCAGAACAACTTCTCTAACTTTCCTGATCACATCATAGTTATCTGCTGTGACGGGAGTTGCTGATTATAGTAGTAAACATGCTACTAACCAGCCTGTTCTTAAAGCAGCACTTCACTGACCTCTGAGGAACAGATGAGGCTGGTGAGAGGCGGTCAGGTCTGTATGTGGGGGTTCTGGTTGGTACCATCAATCCTTCTCCACATCCATGGTACAAGATTAAAAAGTCCTCTGTATGAAATACTTGAGGTAGAGACCAGGGGGCAGCACAGAGTCTGTGGATGAGGAACAGACCTGGACAAGCTGCTGTTTTGACTGCAGGACTTTTTCTACAAGCTCCTGAGCTTCTGTACCTTTTCTGACCAGGACTTTAAAGACCTGAAGACATGTCTGCTGTTCAATCAACCAATTAAAACAATCAAACTTTATTGGTATAGCACTTTCCATACTGGTTAGCGCATTTCAAAGTGCTTCAAAGCTGAATGATGAACTAAAAAAGGACAAATCAATAAGGATGTTGACAATGGGATAACTTAAAATAGATTTTAGAAGATACAATAACAACAAAAAACATAAAATATAATAATAAAATAAAACAATAAGATAACAGATAATGCAACATAGATGCAATGAGATAAGTGGATAAAATAAAGAGACCAATAACTAAAAAACATATTTAATGCAAAGCAAGGCTGAAGAGGTTTGTTTTCAGTTTCTACGTATAGATTTCAACACTCTGCTGCTCTCAGGTCTCAGGGAGATTGATCCAACGGCCTGTAGCATAATAGCTGAAACCTCAGCAAAGGTCCAGTCAAGTAAAGACAGTGAATTTTATTCATATAGCGCCAATTCACAGCAGAAGTTATCTCAAGGCACTTGCAAATAGAGCAGGTCTAAACCATCTATCCATCCAATATCTATATCGCTTATCTGTGCAGGATCGTGGCAGGAGTGAAGCCAAACCCAGGCATGGTACATCCTGGACAGGTCACCAGTCTATTACACAGCATACACTCACAGTTAAATTAGATTTAGAGTCACCAGTTAACCAAACCTGCATTTCTTTGGCACAGCAAAAACGTGAATAGGCAGGGGTTCGAAGGCAGTGCTAACCATTGTACCACTGTGCTGCCAGGTCTAAACCTTCTCATTATAATATTATTTATAAAGACAGTACAATTCTCATCAAGCGCAGCACTTGGCGACAGTGGTGAGGAAGAAGAATCAGAGAATCATTGGGGATCATTAAAAACATGCAGAGCTACTTCTATAGTTCAGTTATCTGGAAAGGACACAGACAGCAGGAGGTGTTCAGATCGTACATTTAATGTCAGATAACGCAGTGTATGAGAAAAGTTTGAGGTTAATGGATGAGGCACAGACAGAAGCCATCAAGCAAACTGATGAATGGTTGTGACAAAAGAGAAGGTCAGATGACCGCAGACAGTCCAGGACTGAGGAGGCAGAGAGGCTGATGGGAGCTCCTGAAAGCAGGATTCTGAGGTACCACAAATCATTTAGGAAGCTGAGCAATAGTTTCATCCATTAAGACCGGTCAGAGGTGAAGGACAGGTCACATGACTCAACCCAAGCTTCAAAGTCTCAAATTTGAGGACTTCAGGTCAACACTGACTGACACTGATAAAAGACTTGACTTGAGAGAGATGACTCCAGTGGACTTGTTTGTGAAACATGTTTGGGTGGTTTCTGCCATTCCTACAAACCTGGCAACCTACAATATAACACAGCAGAGGTCAACACGAGGCTCTCATGGGGAGAGGCTGAGTCCAAAAATACTAACATCTGTATTGCAGGAGGAAAGTGAACATTGCACTAATGCGGCTTCCACATCAAGATAAATTGAAATAGTAACAACTAAGTCTGAGAGTAGAATCACATACCTCCACCAAGGCCAAACAATCCTACACAATAAAGAAAGTGATAAGAAAAACCCTGGATCCACCCTTTAACCTAAAAAGAAGTCAGATTGTATTGAGGTCTATGTGAAAATGACCCCACTTATCACTTGATTTATTAGCTTAGTAAATGGAGGGGCCATGGGTCTTCCCTCCACTGGTTTGGTGGAAATCCATTTTTTGTTATCCTGATGAAAAGTAAACAGACATAGGTGAAAAGGGAAACTCCTTAGAAGAGGTAATAATAATTATTATAACAATAACAATAAGAAGAAGAAGAAGAACAAGAAGAAGAAGAAGACTAATAGTAATGCTAATAGCAGTGTTTGACTACAGTCACAGATTCAGACTCTATATTACAGCAAAATGTCAAATATCACTAAGAAGTAAAATTAAATATAATATAAATGTGGAAACAAGTTGATCATCAGAATCTTATATAACGTGCCTTTTGGCTTGTTTGACCTGAGCAATGACTCAACTTGACTTGATTGATTCTCACCAAAATAACTTTAGACTTGCACATGTGTGACTGACACCCACCTGAGACCTAGTGTGTGACACAGCAGAGCCTAACAATGTACCAGACTAAGGCACACCTGCAAGACAAGAAGTAAAAACACACTGGAGAAAACTTTTGACATTCGCAGGGAGATTATCTGAAGAGGTGATTGAAAAAAAAGTCAAAAAAGTCAAACAATTTGAAGTTAATAAGGACTAGCTCCATGAAAGACATTTTCATGGGAGAGGTTGGATTCTTTCTTTACACAAAAATATCCTCAGAATTGTAGGTGCGCTGATAGATACAATGACGTGAGAAATAATTATGCTTTTAATAAAATAATAAATGAATAATAACTGTTGATATGAAACATGTCTCAATAATCTCTCTCTTGATTATGGTGTATGATGTATGGTGTTTGGTTTAATGCATCTCTACAAAAATATATAATATATATATATATATATATATATATATATATATAT
>CM076651.1:24257177-24454717 GCA_038496675.1 Rachycentron canadum
ATATATATATATATATATATATAAAGAAAGAAAGAAAGAAAGAAAGAAAGATATATATAGAAAGAAAGAAAGAAAGAAAACAAAACAGATGGGTCATGTAAAACTGTAAAAGTAGTGATGTAATTGTTTGTCATTTGCATTAAAGGACCCATATAGTCTAAAGGTAGACCTCCATGTTGATTAAAAAGCAGGTCTAGCTTCGATAATAATACAGTGAAAGTATTAAAGGTCTCAGTCCACAGAGAAATGCTCACAGCCTGTATTCAGAAACTGAGCTGTGAGGACTGCTGGGACTTTGTGATGTCACAATGAAGCAGTCACAGCCCTCAGCCCCGCCCACCTGGACCCACCATCCAACCTTGCAGTATTTCATTTCTCTGAGTGTTTTACCTGAAATCTGCTCTATTTTTATTAGATCATACAGAACCTGTTGTTCCAGCCTGAGAGAGGAGATGTAAAACTGCGCTGAGATATTTTTTTTATTCTTAAAACCATAAATATATCTTCTTATGGAAATCAGTACTTCAGATAAAACACTGTTAAGTTAAAATATGAACCTTAAAGTGACTACGAATCGTTACTGTATAGCCTCATTGTAGTTCTGCGTGTTTCAGTTTAGTTACTTAGTGAGTCCATCTTTTTAAAGTGTGAATATTTCATTCTGACCTACTTCAACAGTCACTGTCAGCTCCTGTGCTTTACATTCATCTGACTTCCTCAACACATTGAGGTGTGTTTCCCTTTAAAAAATAAACCTGACGTAACGTGACGCAGATGCTTCCATCCATATACCCTTGTGCCTCTCCTCACGCGGCAACCACCCAGCGCACCTCCTGCAACCCCCCTGGCCCACCCCCTCCGGCTCCCCCAGCCTCTCCTCTCCTCCCCTCCCCTCCGGGCGTGTGAGCCCGGGTCACCGCTCCATCCAGCGGAGCTCTCGGCGAGGAACCGCGGGGCAGCAATGAAAACCGAGGCTATGGATCCACGACGGGACTGACAGCGTCGCAGGACAGGGGGCTCACGCAGGTAGGCTGAGCGAGGCCGGGGCGTCATTGGCCGCTGCGGAGCTGTCATTTTGCGGAGGATGCGCCTGTGGAGTGGAGAGAGTACAGTGCGCACCAAGCACTAGAAATAGTGCGTGACTGGAGTAACCTTGCAGGAAATGGAGGGGGCTTGACGCGTCTTTGAAGCCGTGTCTTCGACTGTGTGTTTGTTTTGGTGCAGCTGATGGAGGGATGGAGGGATGGAGGGATGGACGCTGCGCAGTGCGCTCCGGCAGATGTTTGCGCGTTGACATCCTGTGCGCCCATGTTTGAGCGTGTGACTCCCCGGGGCCTTTGGGCGTCAGATGCACGTTTCCACCGGTGCCAGCGTCATAACAGGCAGGGCACTTCCACGTACTTTTCATGGTGAATAAAAACGTCCCTGACTGCTGCTCCGGCTCTGCGTGGAGAGACAGCTCAGTGTGTCAGACAAAGTAAGTGCCGTCCATGTTTGCAGGGAGCAGAGTCGTGACAGTTTGCCCGGCGCTGCAGTTTGACCTTGCAGCATTTTCTGTTTTCCCACCTGACAGATGCTGAAGCTCAACTGCTTTCTGTGTGGCTTTCAAATGCTGTGATCGAGTTACTTTAATCATATCAACGCTTCATGCAGTTTCAGCTTGGCTGCAGCCTGTGGGGTTGGCCCAGTGCTCCTTCAGTTTACCTCAGTTGATCCAAGATCCATACAATAAAAGCCTGGATGTCTTTTTCTCAGTGATGCCCCGGGAATAGTCAGACAGGACTGGCTACAGTGTGGGCCTGAGTCTGTTTGGAGACTCTGACCTGATGGTGGCTGATGGGCTCAAGATCTGTTCCTCCCGTACTGCAGAATTCTTAGTATTGTCAGAAGTCAGCAGCTGGATACAGACAGTCAGCTTTTAATGAATAAATGTTACATAGGCTGGATTATGACCCAGTGGGCCAATGGGGAAAGACATGTACAGGCCCCTCCGACTCCTCAGAGGCCAGACAGACAGTCTGTGCTACTCTTCTTCTCTTTGTATTTGTTTTGCACTTTGGTTGTTGTTTTGGACCTAAGTAGTCATCCCTTTTTGTGTCTCTTCACAGTTGTTTTGAGTCTCTTTGTGGTCAAATTGAGCCTCTTTGTTGTTATTTTGTGTCTTTTGATTTACTTTCCAACAACAGTCAATTAGCAGATGTTATGCCCCGAGCCCTGTGTCTTTCATGCATATGAACATTTCTATATTTAAGCTCACACAGGCTGTAGAGATGCAGACCTTGGTGAGGAGAGCAGAACGCACTGTGGCTCGGCCGCAGACTCAGACCTCGATCTTGTTTACTGTCCTTTACTACAGGTCACTTTTGTCCTTTGTAGCATGGCCATCTTGTCAGCAGCAGTCAGCTCCTCCATCCTCAACCAATGGCAGCTCTCCCTCTGCTCACGTTCCTCACAAGTGGCGGACTGACCGTCGCCATGGTGACTTGGCAGTCGTTTAGACAGCATGTTGTTTGCTCAGATGCACCCATGGTGGGAAAATCTCTAATTCTGTCTCTTTTTTTCTCCTGTGATAATCATCACCACAAACTACTATTGATCCTGAAGGGTGCAGCACTGCAGCACTGGCCTCTGCTACACTTCATTTCAGTTTATTTGTTCAAAATCTCCACACAGAGCATGTAACCAACAGTCTCCTCTGGATTGTTGTTTGTGTTGTCACTCACAACCTTTAACTCCACAGCTGCTCTTGCTGCTGGGGATGAGCAGCATTTCTGTGTCAGTGGTTTTAGCCTGTATGAGAGTGAAAACACGTCACTGTCAATCTCAGTGCTTTGCACTATAATTAGAGATGGTGTTACTAATAGCTGAGATGTAGGGAGGAGGAGGGCGTGTGTATGGGTCCTCCAGACATTTGGAAATATGAGTAAGCTTAATGAGATAGTTTAGTTTACCCTTTAAAGATATGTTTCTATTTGTTGTGAAAAGACTGTTGTTCTCAGACTGTTGCATATGAAGAGTTTATAGAGGCCTGAGCAGCTCAAACTACACAGTATTTTACGGTTAGAAATTATCAGAGAGAAGTCTTCACGCTGTCTGATTTACATGATTATGTAATAATCAATCATGTAAACAGTACAGTACATGCAGTTTTGCCCATGTTTACAAAAGGCCTTGCCAGAAAATGATTAAACATGCAAAAACTCCTCTTTACACATCCAGCAGATATGGAGCAACATCGGCATCATCATCTGCAGCTCTGTTTGAGCTCCACCAACTCCTGAGAGGGGAAACTTCAGCTGCTCCTCTATGTTCACCAACCAGTCTGTAAAGCTGCCGCTGCTGCAGTGGAGATTTACTGTAGAGCTTCATTGTTGAAAACAGCTGGCTGCACCATGACACTGACTCAGAACATTTAAGACCAGAAACCAAAACAATGAGCAAAAGTTACCACATAGGGCTGTAGAGAGTCATGTGATCCCCTTCTTAAAATAACAATATTTCTTCAGGCAATCATCCAGACTTGCCATGAGGCTCCAGGTATGATTAAAGGTTTGACATGTGTTTTTGAGCAGTAGTAGAAAGTGCTGTATGAATGTGTGTGAATGGGTGAATGCGATGACTAGAAAAACTGGACCTCTGAATTCCAGTCTAACCCAGAAAACAAAGGCATCCAAATGTATTCATAAAATAAACAATAAACTGAATAAATAAACAGATGAGAACTTTACTCTATCACAACAGCCCTGATTGTTCACTATCACTAGAAAAAACAACAAACAATAAATGTTGAGACAATTGTGTGTAGCCAAACCAACCGTTTTCCAAGTCTGAACAACCACAAAGTAGCTTTTTTCATCCCTCTGACATGATGGCGCAACTTTGGTGGCAGGTTTTCTGGACCTTGGTTGTCATGGTTACAGTAATAAACACATTGACCCATTCATTCACCCCAAGCGGCCTTTGTCGCTCTATAAACTTCACTACCACATTTTTCCCCTCACTCCTGTCATCGTCACTACGACCACTAGATGTTGCCTAGCAACAAAACCTATGGATCATCATAACCTGCTGACAAACGTCATATGGGCTCGTTTTTCATAGACAGTAGCGTAGACTCAAGTAATGCTCCATATTCTTTTCTACACTTAAATATGTCAATAAACCTGTTTATTAAACAGAAAACACAAATATGTGAACAAAGTGAAAATCTTTTAAGGACAACATTTACACAGTATATTGACATGAGGAATTTGGCTGCTGTATGATGTCCACTAATTCCTTTTGTAGACAAACAAAACATTTATGACTTTCAACATAAAAGTCTTATGTTACTAGAGCACCAGAGAGAAGCCTGAGAGAGACTGAGATGTTTTTTGATTATTAAAACGTCTTAATAAAGCTCATTTCGGATATCAACACTTCAGATAAAACACCTTTAAATCAGTCTGTCTTGTGATTGTATGTTTGTGGCTCTTAAAGCTGCAATATTCAACTGTTTTCCTGTTAACAAAGGATCAAATATATGTAAAGTATGTGTAAAGAGGGGTCACTCATTGAGTCAAATATAGAGAGAGACCTGACTCTATTTCTTCTGAGCACCACAGTGTCACTTTAGTATCTTTGAGCTCACTGTTTCGGTTTCATAGTCTGCTTCATTGCAGTTTATCTGTATTGGCAACTGTTTTCGAAGGTTTGCTGCATCATCATGAAGATATGACACTATCATGGAGTTTAGAGTGCATCTCCATCCTGAATGGAGCTTGATGTAGACGCGAGATGTCTGAGCTCCTCCCACATGGTATTAACGTGATTGTGAATATTTATATTTCCTGTTTCTATCAATGCTCTTCTCTTGTCTCGCCTCACACGGACTATTAGCATGATCCCTTAGGTTGCAGCACTCTGGCATGCTTTTAATCACTGCTGCTTGGCTCACTAACGATAAACCCATGGCATTATTGATTTTGAGCTTTTGACCTGTTTAAAGCGCAGATATGAGGTTCCCAGTTGTCTCACACAAGAGAGTTGTGTAAAGTGCCTCAGCCAAACTAATGCTGTGTGCATTTTACCCACAACTTGTGGCCAAGTGATGTCTAAATCCTGTCAAAATCCACTGGGACTTTGGTGCAAAAAGTCTGAAAGAAACCTTTTGCTGGGGATTATTGGAGATTATATGTTCAAGTTTTAGAAGAAGATGCCGTATTCTCCTCCTCCATTCCCCCTCTCACCCTGTGTGTGTGTTGTACTGATTGTTGGTCCAGTTAAAGCTGTGCTGTAGCTTTACTGCTGCGCTCTGCTGGATCTTGGCTAAGCTGGTCTGCATCCACTGCAGCAGCAGGGTGACTCTGCAGGACTGGCCCGATCTGCGTACACTGTCAAAACCACAAGTCAGTCTTTGTATTGAACATAAATTATATTCAACCGTTTACAGAGGAGGGATTTGATGAATATGTGAGTATGTTCTGGACTCTGTATTCTCTGCTTCACTCTAATTTGCTCTCCAGTCACAGAGCCACAGAGACTTGAAGTAATGTAAGTAGTGTTTCCACAGATCCACTGAAGCTCCATCTCTCTCCACCAACCACCCCCTGCATCAACCCCTTCCCCTTTTACCCCTGCTGTTAAACCGACCTGCTCTTCGCTCCCAGGAACCGGTCTACCACCCATTACCCCCATTAAGCTGCCTGACTCTCCCTGCCTTCCCTCCCACCAAAAACTGCCTTCATTAACTCCTGCACACCATTTCCATCTGTGTATATTCTGTATTGTTACCTGTTTTCTTGTCTGTATACAACATCTATTGCACGTCTGCCCGTCCTGGGTGAGGGATCCCTCCTCTGTTGCTCACCATGAGGTTTCTCTTTTTTTCCCTGTTAAAAGGGTTTTGTTTTGAGTTTTTCCTCAGTCGATGTGAGGGTCTAAGGGCAGAGGATGTTGTTATGATGCTATGTAAAGCCCTTTGAGACAAACTGTTTGTAAAAATGGGCTATACAAATAAAATTGCCTTGCCTAAAGTGTAGTCACTGATTAGGTTACTGTCCACTCTGCTCTTGTGTTTTCCATTAGAAAACATTGGTGGCTTTTACAGTTGGCAGAGTAATTGTTATTCCTCAGCTCAAACAGCCTTCACCGCAGTGTCTGCATGTACCAGCGTCCTTTGCGCATCAACCGCTCAGACTGGCCCAGTCTGGATTATGTGTATGTTTGTGTTTATGTTTTTCTATCCACTGAAACTGGTTTTGTTTGTTTAATAAATGTGCAAAAAATTCACAACAAACATTATATATACAACAGCTGAGTAATGGCTACTTTGTGTGGATGGAAAAGGTCAAGTAAAGCCCCATTTTAAATGTCCCATATTTTATAAAGGTAGACCTCCACCTGGTCCTTGACTATAAAGCAGGTCTAGGTTCTATATTAATACTGTGAATCAAAGTGCTCAGATCACAGAGAAATGCAGACACTGAGTGCCCAGTGTTTCCCACTCAGCCTCAGATCCTCTTTTCTGATTGGCTGACCTGTTATTGGCTCCAGTTTTTAGACCCACAAATTGATCTGAACACTTATAAAACAAAGTGTAAAATATGCAACCTTTAACTGCTATATTTTTTGACTGAGTGTCCTCAGTTAAATTCAGTGAAGTGTTGTGATGAATGAGCAACAGGAGCTCAGATGAGGCCGTTCATCTCTACCTGGCAGTTCTGCTTTCGTCATCCTGGCAGGGATCAAGACAATAAAGGCACAGTCTGTTGGGCGCTGCTGCTGCCAGACACACTCGACACTGGCCATGTTTCACATTGTCTTATGCACTGCATGGGGGGAGAGCAGAGAAAAGCTAAGGCAAGAGCATCAGAGCTGATGCCTGGAAGTTAACCAGGCATACATTTGAGCTGGTCTGTCACTGACTTCTCTCATATAAAACCAAACCGCACAGTTTGAAAACACTTATAAAGCATGATGTTCACCTTTGTGTTGTTGTTTTTGGCTCTGTGTTGCCCCTTGTGGCCAATATGGACAAAAACACTCACTATGACCTTGGCTTTGCAATTCCACATCTGTTAACCTCTAATAAAAAAGCAACATATTTTCTTAACTTGTCAAACACAAAGTCAAAGACAGCCCCAAATGGCCAAGTTGGAGAGTAGCCAGCACCTTTGACCAGCTAGCTGCTAGCTATTAGCCAGAAAGCAGTAGCTTCAATGCCGGCCTGTGGATGGTCAAAGGCTGCTGCAGCGACGCACAGCAAGACATGAGAAGTGACTTACAAAAGACAAGGACACAGACCATTTACATCTCTGATATTTTTGTAAACACAGATAGCTCATTTTGGTTTTTCATTGTTGTTCTGAGTAAAAACTAAACCTCATACAGAACTGTGCAAAAGTACTGTGCAGATTCTTCTCCATCATCAGTACCTTCATGGAGGCCCCCAATCGGTGCTCGATTCACTCTGCAGCACGACAATGAGCCTAAACAAACAGGGTTTTAAAGAACCATCTGCATCAGATAGTCGGGTCCCCACAGCTTGAGACAGACTAAATGTGTTGGATCGGGATAGAGCTGAGGAGGATTGGAGCTGTTTTCAAGGCAAAGGGGTATGATGATATAATATATTTTTGATCTATTTACTGCACTTTTTATAAAATTCATTGATTATCAGTATTATCTGCACTTTAAGGTCAGTGCCTAAAAGCTTTAGTTTCAGTTAGGCTGATGTTAACTCTGTTTTGGTCAAAGCTAAAAGAGAGGGATCCGGATGAAACTGATTAGTGTTTGTAAAAGATCCGTGATCATATATTTATGGGGGCTCAGTCTGTTGAAAACGATGTGGACACAACAGGTCTTTTGATTTTTCCCAGCAGGAGAAGCATCAGCGTGAATAATAAAAAGAACAGCGGCTGAATTCAACTGCAGGGCTCTGGCATGGCGGCTCACTGTTACACTGTCAAGACACAGTTATGATAGATGTAGATTGAAAACAGCCATTGTTAATGTTTTTTTAACACCTGTACTTTTGCATGGACTGATTATATTACTATATTTCTTACTATGAGGAGGAGATAACATATATGTCGGTGGTGCTTCAGTGTATTTATTGAACAATAGAGCACACAGAATCAAATACAGTAGATGTAGCTTTTATCTGTAACTTAGTGACGTCTGTGTTTAATATGAAACAGAGTCCCCTGTGTCTTGTGTCCCTCCTTCAGAACTGCTGCAGACCATAGGGACCAAACGTGGCATTGTGGACTGACAAACAAACACAATCGCCAACAGATTTGTAGTATCACCACAGTAGATCCCGTTTATCTACACTGTTCATGTTCATTCATATTTTATTTTACCACAACAAACAAGCAATAAAAAAATTCTCTACATCTTGTACTTGCACAAATGAGTCTTTATAGACCTTAGAGAACCACAAATACATTGCTGTACTATACACAATAAAGAATGAATCATCATCATCATCCTCATCTGGGCAGAGAGAGACTTTGACTTGAAGGGCTGCTGCGGCTGCTGCGGCTGCTGCGGCTGCTGCGGCTGCGGCGGCGGCGGCAGCTGCTCGTGGAGTTTGGGACACTATGTGCAGCCTGTTTGGCTAAACTTCCTCAGAGCTGATGAAGAGCTCTGTCTGTTTTATGCTGTATTTAAATGCTGCAGAGCACTCGGGGTAGTATTTACATGAAGCTGTGTTTGTATTATATTATTTGTATAAGTCACTTATAGGCGAACTGTGGTCCAGATCCAGACCCAGACAGTCTAAGACCTATAATTTTGAAATTGTAGAGTTTTGTAGATTTTGATGGAGAGTTTCTGTTTTAACTGGTGCAGCTTTTTCTAGCCTTTATGGCACTGGTCTGTGACCGTGGAGGAGTGAGTATCTGACCTGCTCTGTACTGATTGTGTGGTACAGTTTGTCAATCACGCAGTAGCCACACCCCCTAATACCCTGCTTTATGGTCTGTTTTCCTCTAAATGACACCATTATTTAAAAAATGAACACCATGTTTTATTGAGGAAAACTTTTACTGAGCTGATAACTCAAGGGAGAAGTAGGACCATTTCCCCATAGACTTCAATACAGTCTGCTTCTTTTTACAACCAGTGGAGTCGCCCCCTGATGGTCATTAGATAGAATGAAGGTTTACTTGACAGATTCACTTTTTCTAACGACTGATGTCGCAGACTGATATAAAATGGAGTAATTTTTCTAAAATGAAGCCCAAAAGCTCTGTCGTGTTCTTATTGCAGCACTAAAGCTTGTGGCATTTCCCCCATTTTGCAGTGTTTATGCTAAGCAAATGTAACCATTTCTGGACCTAGCTACATATTTAGCTCTTAGACGTGAGAGTAATATCAGTTTTTCAATCTCAGCATATTTTCTTCTATATATAAATAATAAATAATAAACACTATATAGACAAGATTAAAGCTACTGATAAAGTACCATCATACACTATATTTCCTTACAGCTGTGATGATTAGATGTGTTATGATGGAACAACACAACTTTGGAGTGACGTGGCTTGAATGTCCTGTGACACGATGACAGGCCGCTGGTGTGCAACTCACCACAGAGCCCTGACTAAGTGTTTAGATGACTTCTGCCTGATTTAATGTCAAGACACCAAACTGTGATAGCTAATACACACAATGTTAGTTTCCAAACATTAGCCAAGAAAAGTGGTGTGTTAAAAATGACCGCAGGGCTTTGGACGAGCAACACTGAGCGCACAAATACACCTATTCCTCCTCTCACTGTTGGATGGGTCTCCTGGACCAGCAGCAGTGACTCAGTGTTGTCGAGCCTGAGGCTGTCCAACAATCCTAAACCTCTGTTTGCCTGTTTGTCGGATGAGATCCAGACTCTAGTGTAGCTGGTGTGAGTCACACTTTCCCCTGCGCACATACACCCCCCATCCCACTGTGTCCGACCTATGAGGTGCAAGTCATGAGTTGCACTACCACTGCAGTCTGCTCAGGCAAGGAGGGGAGCTCTTCTACCCCATTGTCTCTGCATCCAAACTCTCTCTCTCTTCTCTTCTCTTGCATTATATGTTACAAGCTCTCACAACAGCTCATTGTGCCTGTTTTTCTGATGTCAGTGTGTGTGGATTGATCACACAAACACACATGTATGCACCAACACTGTTCACTTTAGATATACGGAGATTAGTCGAGGTCACATTTTTCTTCATAGCAAGGACAAACTGTCTTTCGTAAGAGGAACCGCAGTGTCTCCTCTGCTGCAGACACAGAGGGGGATGAACAACGGCTGAGTGTGTGTGTGTGTGTGTGTGTGTGTGTGTGTGTGTGTGTGTGTGTGTGTGTGTGTGTGTGTGCGCGTGTGCGTGTGTGTATGCACAGTCATGTCTTTCCATAGTTCTGTGCTTCCAGATTATCATCCTCTATCTTTCCATACACGTGCCACCACCTCCTTCCATCTCATTGGCCTCCCTATCCTCCTCTTTTCCTCTCTCTCCCTCTCTTTCTCCCCTCCCTCTTACCCCCGATCTCTTTCTTTTTACCTGCTCTGTGTTTCTGTCTCGTCAGCACAGAAGCTGCTTGCATGTCAGCCTCACTCAGGCTGACTGTAGCTGCGATGGTGTTACATAACAGGCCTAACTTAATAAATCCTGTATGATGTGCTGGTGTGTGTGTCTGATGCAAAAATGGCCAGAGTCAAACAAACATGCATGTCACACTGAGTGGAGTGAATTAGAATTCATGAAAAAAATGCAATAAAATCATAACATATCATTTTATTGATATTACACAATAGAAGAAAATATGTATTTATTTTTCTTTTTTAACAATTCGTTCTAATTAGTGTGCATGCTTTTCCATGGATTTGTCTCTGCAGCTCCAGCAGCCAATCAGATTTAAGTAATATCTTCATGTGTGTCCCCGTTCACCTTCCCTGTTCCCTGTGTTTTCTCTTCATTGCTTTGACTCACACCTATCATAACTATTCAGCCATCACCTTATTACAGACTGATTGAGCTGACTGTGTGTGTGTATGTGTGTGTGTGTGTGTGTGTGTGTGTGTGTGTGTGTGTGTGTGTGTGTGTGTGTGTGTGTGTGTGTGTGTGTGTGTGTGTGAACCCTGTGATAGACTGGTGACCTGCAGGGTGCCCCATCAATGTCAGCTGAGATTGGCTCCAGCCCCCCACAACCCTATAAAGATGGATGGATTTATACATCATTCAACTGTTGTTATACATCATTCAATCATCTGTCAGAGTGTAGAAATGTTTCTCTCCAGGACGTAGAAAGTGAATGAATCAGAGCCTTGTGGTTGAAGAATATTGATCATGTGACTCAAAAACGGTTTCATAACTTCTCTGTTACTCTATATGTAACTTTATTAATAATATAATAAGACCAGTAGGTAACATCGTTTTGAAGATACATCTAAATGAGTGAGCTTGTGATGTTTTGGTGGTGATGTTGGGGTACGTCAGATGGACGTATCTATGTCAGGTGGAGATATGTATGCCAGGTGGAGGTATGTATGGCAGGTGGAGGTATGTCAGGTGGAAAGACAAGAGAAAACAAGATAAGAGTTTTTATTATAAATGTCTGGATGGATGGTGGGAAAATTTTACAAAGGAAAGAATTTTCATATAAAGAGAGTTGAATAAGTTGAACCCTGTGAACAGAAAGACATAGATTGACCAAGTAATAACTTCTGAGGCTCGATGTTCAACTTTACAGCAGAAATAAACATGTTTTGGTCTATGTATTTCTCACCTATTTTCATCTTATGGTGGTTTAAAGTTCTGCATAATTGAGAGCCTGAATGAGCGTATGCCACAAACCAGCCTTGGCTCCACACTCGTCCTTCCTGTTTGCATATTTTTGGATTATCTGAGAGTTCGGCAAAGTCAGGAACTAGTATGATGATGATGGCAGAGCAGCTCACTCTGAGCTTCAGAACACTCTCCAAAATATAGTACTTCATGCAGGAAACCTGGGGCTTTTGGTGTTATCTACATACATATATATAGGTTAACTACTAACTAAACTAAACGGACTAAATGGACACTACAGGTCATTCTGCAGAATCCCATCAAAGCAGTGATGCCATAAAAACCATGAAAGATCAGAGGATTGAAACCAGATATGAGGTAGATGAGTGTGTTCGCAGGATTTGAATGAATGAATAACCAGTTATTAAGAGATGGAGCAGAGAGACAAGAATACCAGGCTTTCAGTGCCTTCAATCCACCCACATACAGTATGTCTTCATTCACTGACTGAAGTGACTGTGACACAGATGTTACAGGAAGGTGACTTACAGCAGGTGCCTTACACACTCACACACACACACACACACACACACACACACACACACACACACACACACACACACACACACACACACACACACACACACACAGCCCACTTATTTGTATGTGATATATTATTGATGAGAATAATCCTCCTCGTTTCCTCTGTGTGCTCCAATCTCGTATTTCTTTCTCAGCCTGCCCTTTTGTCTCACAGTAGATGTTGGCTGGATTTTATTTTATTTTATTGATTTATCTATGAAAACGACATCTGTAACAGACACCTGGTGGATTGTCCTTTGGCCTTTACAGCAGCATAATGAGCAGTGCAGGTCACTGATGGGAGTAATGCTTAAATGTTTATGAGTGTGGAGACAGACTCTGTTCTGTCCTCATCCCTTGGTCACGTGTGTGTCACAATACTAACTAATACAAACAAGCAAATGCACAGATACACACAACTATTAGTCCCCGCACACACAGATACAGATGCAAATGTCCATTGCCTTTGCTCGCCTCACCAGTCTTTGGCCTGACATCAGACAGATGAGTGATGATTGGTTAGTTCCCCCTCATTGCTGGGGGATGATTGGCTGCTGTCGCCTGAAGCCTTGTGTTTACCAGCTTAGTGTCAGCTTGAGTCAGCGGCACCGTGCAGCGCAGAGGCAGTCAGCAAAACTGTGTGTGTGTGTGCTTGTGTGTGTGTGTGTGTGTGTGTGTGTGTGTGTTTGTATGTGTGTGTAAGTGTGCGTGGCCACTCAACACTCACGCCTGTGTTTCCCTCCAGGCTCCAGCCTCCGACCGGTGAGCTGAAGAGCAGAACGCGAGGACAGAAGAAGAAAGTCAAGGTCGTGCAGGAGGCTGTCCAGCCCCATGTCGGCCCCTGCTCCAGCCAATCGGAGGTCTGCGTCGGGCTCTCGCCGGTAGGTAGCCATAGAGAAGCAATGCTTTTTCATCTTTCAGACACACCCCTGGATGAGTATAATATCAGGGACACTTTGTCTTTTTTGTGTGGAATTGCAATCCTGTGGTGCCTGTTTCTTTAATGTACGTTCATTTGTGATCATGTATATCAAGAGCTCATGTAAATAATCAAACCACCAATTCCACCAACATTTACATATGCATATGTCATTTGCAATACATAAGGAACATGCACACACCAGGCACACACAGTTCATTCAGGTTGTTGAACTGATGATGAACTGATGTGATTTTTTTGCCTTGATTCACAGGTGCAGGTGATGAATTATTGATAATACAGATTAGTAATAATAAAGTGCATCTTTATTTGTATGCTCTTCTCATTGAAAGACACTTGGAGCAGGCAGAAGCATTGACTGATTGAGGGTGTGTCTGCCTCCATGGCTAATGGATGGTTGAGCCTTGTGAGGCAGAAATACACGTCAACGTGGCTTTATGAGTCTGAATATTTCTGTCAGCCAAATTAATGAATACAATTGACTCGCAACTACACCCATACACATACCGATTCATAAAACTTGAGTTATGTGTCACTCATTTTTGTGCAGCTCAGTGATGTTGCTCCTTGTCGAATTAACCTGTTTTACCTATTTAGCAGTGTGTGTGTGTTTGTTTGTGTGTGTGTGTGTGTGTGTGTGTGTGTGTGTGTGTGTGTAGCATAATTCTTTCAAAAACTTTCTTAGCACAGGTTTCCACCAACATTCAGAACTCTGACTCAGCTCATCACTACATTTAATTTTTTTTTTAAATTTAAGGTTTGTAAGAAATTTCTCTGGCTGGTGTTTGTCCTCCTCCTCCACCAGACAGCTCCAACCGTCTGTACCACCCCTGACCCTCAAACATTAACAACTTAACGACATATATTATTCCAGCTTACTTTTCAGTTTTTTCTTACATAATGACAGGAACCTGTGACTCGTGTTATTAATGACATATTAAGATGCTCAACCGTCACAGAGATTGTTCCCCTTTTAAAACAGAGGTCGTGTTAGCGAGTGGTACCTTCTCCATGTTCAGTCCTCAGTGTTTCAGCAGAAACCCCAGTATGTTTTTGTCAGTTGGCTCTAATGATTAGTGATGGAACAACTGTGGTACATTTGACAAGAAGAGATCTGCCACCTCCCACACATTGACCATTGAGCTTCAAGTTTACTGCAACATGAACAGGGGTCATTGACTATCGTATATTGATGTGTTTTCTCCCACAGCTGCTGGACTTTCTTTGCCTGTTTACCGGACACAGGTTCAAGGAGAGGATGGTGTTACTGAGGTCTCGTTGTCTCTAAGGACCTATGATGACTTCCTTTCCATCCATTAAGCTATTTAGGCTCAGTCTTCAGTGTTCTCACTTTGCAATTCAAATGCTCCAATAGTGTTGTATACACAGTAGACTGTATATATTCCTCATAATGTGTACAATGATTGTTGGGCATTGATTTAATGCGGCTGTCCAGTTTTACGCAGTCACTGCTTTAATACCATTGAGAGTCAATTTGGCATTGCTATTGGCTGGTGAGCGGAAGCGTCACTAGCTTAGCAATTCTACTGTATATTGCCTCATATTCTCCTATAATAATGTTTTTAAAGTGTTTTAATCAGTATTCTCATCCAGTTGATGCTAGTCTGTTGTTTATGTGGTGATCACAAACAGGTAAATTATCTCAAGCCAAGATCTATTGTCATGGTGGTTATGGTTGTCATGGTGGTTATGGTGCAGCCACACACGGATCAATCTGTAGCTGTGGTGTCCACCTCTCTTTCGTCTTTTTTCCTCAGATTCAACCCTCTGAAGGCGCTGCAGCCCAAACGCCGCTTGCAGCAAATACTGGCGTCCTCACCCATACCGGTTCCCAAGCCGGCGTCGGGGTCAGGGACGACTGCGCCCGCGGCCACAGCGCCGTTGGCCATTCCTGTGCCTGCGCCCCCTGCGTGAGACACACTTACGTTACAGTCTCACCAAGCATGCTCCATAGCTGTAGCTGTAGCTCCAGCATGCACTGTAGCCACTAAAACAAGACCAACAACCAACACATTTATAACAACTTACTTAGACATGGTTGGCCCTCAATTCTCTGACTGACTATTGGCTAGGCCCTAGAGCCCTTACTTACTGTGGCTATCTCTGTCAAGCATTCTCATTTTAGCTTTTACTTTGCATCTACAGTTCATAATAACAGTGGTAGATGTGCAACTTAAAACTCATTCTACTTTTTGAAACATGGGTATAAAAAGTTTCCAGCCAGCAACTATCGATTTTGTTTGGCTTTAACTGTAAGATGTTTATCTCCAGTAGCTAGCTAGTAAATTAAGCTAACATTAGCTCCACAACATGGTGGATACTTTAATGTTTCTGACCGACTCTTATTAAAATAAAAATCCTTAATTATGCACTTCGTCTTAAATTGGAGTTTGTTTCACTTTTTACATTAAGTTAGGTCATTGTCATAAAGGACACTGAGATTAACTGTTGTTCTCAGTGTTCGTATGGTCCTTATTCACCTGACAGGTTGGCCTCTGCAACAGCAAACAGCACAGACCTATGTGTTTGCAGTTGTGTTACATTGCGTCTGAGTCTATTGATGTCATTACTTACTACTGATACACACACATCAGTCACAGCATCATAACCACTGCAGCATGAAGTTGTGTTTAGCGGCTACATGCACGCTAGAAATAGTGCTATTGTTGTGCTGTGGAAGCATACTGTGATCACGAGTGATCACTGGTTCACCACAGCCGCTCAGCCCACGGCACCATGTTTTACAGATGCTCACCAGTTCCACAGCAGAGTTGGTGAGACACCGACATTGAAATGAGACGTTTCATCTCAAGTGTCTATGATGCCTCTTGAGCAAAGTCTCTGTCTCCACCAGAAACAAACCACAGCGTAAAGAAACATTTCTGCACTCCTCCCACTCAGACTAACCAACACCTGACACCTGGAAAACACTCAGTTCCTGCAGTCCACAGCCAACCACCATGTCCACCAGACCATCATCCACTACCCACAGTCCAGACACAGGTCCCATCCCAGCAGATGGACGATATAGACTCTCAAACCTTCAACACTGTTTGTATTGTTAATTCTATCCTCCTCCAGGCTCACAGCTTCAGCTGCTCCCCCCTCCGCCTCCTTCTGCTCTGTCCATGTCTTGGCTTTTGTCACATATTGATCTACAAAGAGATGCTGAGCAGTCAATATCTGGCCTCCTCCCTCACTTACTGTACCGCACAGGACACGTGTACTCAACACAGCTCTGGCAAGAAACTTGGGAAACTGAGCAAGAAAGAAAAATTTAATGTACTGTGTATGCTTTCATTGTCTTGTGTACAGCAATGGTTGCGGGCAATGAGTGCAACCCTGTTTTCATGTGTTGCGTTTTTGTGGAGTTATCGTGTCCTGTGCGCAAATCCCTCATTGCTGCTCTGATTGGCCCTGCTTGACCTTCCTCCTTCTGCGGAGGCCAGTGATTGGGCAACAGTCTTATTATATACTAGTAACAGGTCATTAACATTCAGTATTTGTTGTGTAATGTCACTGATTATAAAACATTGTAATGTTTGTTATCAGCAAAGAATGTCTGGACAGAAGTTGCCCATCACAGATCACCCTTCCTATGTCCTGACCAACACTGACATAACTGCACTGTGATACTCAACAGCTCTCAGCAGGATGGCAGCAAAGCTTAAATGTGTGTTTATTTTACATTTTTCTAATTATTATATAGATGATGTGGTTTTATGTGGCCTCAACTGTAATTTTTGTAAATGTGTCCATTGTCTGACATGGATTTGTGTAAAGGAGTGTAGATGAGAAGATCAGTGTCTGCCTTACCTTGGGTGAATATTAAAAATGATGCTAGAGGCAACAGGCGTTTAGCTTAGCTTAGCCTAGCACAAAGGCTGGAAGCAGTGGGAAACCCTGGCCTGGCTTATTCATTGCTCATAACCCAGATAGCAACCCTATGAATCTGGCATATTTGGGCCACATGTTTGTGTTCTTCTGCCCCAGCACACGTCCAGTTCCATGGCCTGAATCTGTCTTATATTTTGTAAGATGCTACATCCACATCTGGACCATTTCTGGTGCACACACAGAAAATCTTCTGTCTGTCAGTCGTTACAAGAGGAAAACAACCAGACTGTGCCCAGATGTGTAGGGGACATATTCAGGCCAAGGACCTTATGTTGGTCCTGAAGTTTCATTCTGCTGTTGGTTAAGTTCAACTATCAGTGGGTCGCACATACACTGGATATAAAAATGTCCCTTAAACCTTCATTCTATCTAATGACCATCAGGGGGCAACTCATTTGGTAGTAAAAAGATGTCAGATTGTATTGAAGTCTATGGGAAAATGTCCCTACTTCTCCCTTGATTTATTAGCTCAGTAAACGTTTTCCTAATGAGTTTATGGTCCCAGTCTCTAGTTTCAGGTCTTCAATACAACATGATGTTCATTTTTTAAATTATGGTCCATTTAGAGTAAAATTAGACCACAAGGATATGAATTAGGGTGTGGCTACTGTGTGATTGACAGAATGTACCACACAATCAGGATAGAGAACAGAGCAGGTCAGATCCACCCCTCACTCCTCCTCAGCTCCACCTTCTCCAAATATGGTTTCTTCTGGTTTAAAATCAAGATGGCTGACAGACTAATTTCAAGCTGGATGCTTCAAAACGTTCACAAATATTCCTCAACAAACTTAGCTGCAATCTTTTATCTTGCAGTTATCTTCAGTCTTCATGCTAAGCTAAGTCTCGTGTCTCTGGCTTGTTTCATAGATCTTCTCAACTAATTCTAAGGGAAATAAATATTTTTCCCAAAATGTAGTCGTAAAATATAAATTACAATCTGCCATCGCAGTACAGGTGAGGTTGTCCATATTATGGCCTGGGGAGGAGGTGGTTATTCTACAGAGAAGGAAGGAGAACTTTTCTGGTGATGTGTGGAGAGAAAGATGTGTGATCTTAACCTGACATTATTTTAACAACTGAACGTACCTTTATCTGTAATAGTCCATCTAGATTTTAGAAAGCAAATGTGACTAAAACGATGTTGCACTGACTGGGTGAATCATATGTGTCAGAGGGTAAAAATATGTCGACCTAGTTTTCATATTTCTAGTGTGTAGAGGCTTAAGTGTGGGAGCTTGTTTGAAGTGAATGGTCTGAGGCTCTTAAATGCTGTTGCCACCGCTCCCCTGCTCCAGTCTCAGAACAATCACTCACTGGTTCTGTGCCAGTAAAAGCCTCATCGCTACAAATCTAGATGTTTCATATGTGAAGCCAAAGGGAGCAGCTTCAGCTTTGAAAGCAGCCTCCTCTCATGGGCCACTTTATTGTTTGAGTGTCTGTTGATATTTGGCATCTGCTAGCTGCTTAGACTGAATGAATTTGGTGAATCCTATGACGTGATACATCCATGACAGCTGTGTCTCACCTCAACAGTACAGCGTTCACCCTTCGCAGCATGCACGCTGTATCGTTCAGGTGTGGTCCACTGCTTGTCCTCTGTGATTTAATGCCCTGTTGTCTCTGCCCGGTCAGGTTTGACTACTGCAGGTTCATAGAGCTAGACTACGTCCCCATGGAGACGGGCTATATGGTCTCAATGCGCCCGACTAAAGGCTATGCATCAACCAAGTCGCCAACTAAAGGATACGCTTCCACCAAGTCTCCAGACCGCCACAGCCGCTCCACAAACTCCCCCTCCTCCACCCCCCGTTCTCGGTCTGTTCTGACTCCCTCTTACTTCCTCCCCATCAGTGTTGAATCTGTGAAGCATGGGAATGATGAGACCCTTTGCACTGTGGCAAATGTTCCATGATGTTACGTTGTGAAAACATCTGAGAGACTTCATGTCTGACGTGTTCCTCCCTCCTTCCTTCCTTTCTGTTTGTTTCTTCTCTTTTCTTGTTTTATCCTCTCTAGTGAGAATCACTTTGTTTATTTTAAGGAATGCTTCTTTCAGTTATGTGTTTTTTCTTTTGATATTTGGTTTTTATCTTTGCAGAGCACACTCTCTTTTTGAAATACTGCAACATCACTGTCAGTCCCCAGAGGAGTGTGTGTCCTTGTTTCTGCTGCTGGCAGTGTCATTTGTGTATGTGTGTATTTGTCCATTTCTGTGTTGTATTGGCATGTCAGTGGACCTGGACCGCAGGCTGATGGTTTTGCTCAACAGATCACAGACCTCACTGTCACCTGGAGTGTGGTTTCATGTCAGAAACACATTAACATCTCTCCTCTTTCCTTTGGACCAGGCGGACACCGGCCACACCCAGTAACAGAGATCCCTATGGCAACGCCTCCCTTAGCAGCAGCAGCAACTCAGGCTCTTGTAAAGGCAGCGACTGCAGCCCCACCAAAGGGTGAGACATCCCACACTGCATGGCTGTGTCTAATATCCACCCTTACATGATTGATTGCACTCAAACCAAAAGTGAGCACTACAGATAGAAACTGAAACTGTGGGCCACTTTCTTATCTCAGTGAAAATCAGCACTTGATCTATTCCCTTTCATTTTCACTTCATTATCTAAATCACTGAAAAAGATGTGGGCAGTACTTCAGAGTCTCCGGTTTTACTGTATTTGCTTGAATTGCTTTTTTATTGATTATATCACACAAGCAAAAATATTTTTACCCCACTTAGTTTCCTAAAGGTTTCTTAGTTTCCAAAATGCCACCGTGCTGGTGGCTGCCAGGCCTGAGGTGTTATGTTTTCAGGTTGTCAGTAAGACAGTAAGTAAAAAAATGTCTTTAGCAATAACTCACAAATTCATACACTGATTATGACAATGATAAATTGTCATAATTAGATGTTAGATGTTTTATATCCAAAAAGGTCAAAGGTTAAAGACGTCAAAATCTAAAGGAGGTTATGACATATTTACTGTAGCTTGGCTGTCTGATGGAGGGATACAACTACAAGGTGGTCATTGCAGTCCATCTTGTAAAGCTGCTCTAATTCTTATAATATTAATATAAGAAAATAATTAAATAAAATCTATTTTTATAACAATAGCGACTCAAACAGCTGTGTATTTTATTAAAGGTTTTACTTGTAGTGACTCCAGACTCCGCTGGTGTTTCCAGTTACAGTTTTGGTTTTACATCTTAGTTATCACTGACAGAAAAAGGCTATGTCAGCTGTGCCTGTCAGTTCTAAAAAAAATCTCATAAAATCTTATAAACACCTTGACTAGCACCGACGCTTGAACTGGAGAGCAGCGTTCAGCCTCTAAAGAGCCAGACATCTCACCCAGGAGCTGGTGAAGACCAAAACATTGCTAACAAGAGAGGGAGGCTTTACTGGCTTTACATGTTTTCACATGTTTCAGGGGATCACAAACATGTGTTGGATCAAGTCTAAAAGGTGATATTAATGTTTTGATATTTTCTGGACATGAGTGGCCAAAAAATCATAAATGTAGGTTTAAAATAGACAGGGCTCAGGTATTTGCAGCAAAACCCCAGCTTGAGATTTAACTGATACTTGGTTCAGCACTAAAGGAGGAATTTAAGGTTTGATATCGATATAAGAGCAAATTAAAAATAAGATTAATATAAAAAAGGCAACAGTGAAGTGTGATTTAACACCTCTGTTCCCTTTATGCGCCTGTCCTTTGTTTCCCAGACGTCACCAGAAGTACACGTCATGTACAGACAACCATGGTATTCGACCTCCTCCCCCAGAGCAGTACCTCACACCCCTGCAGCAGAAGGAGGTGTGTATCCGCCACCTGCGGGCCAGGCTAAAAGAAACCATCAACACACTGCAGGACAGGTGAGACCGTGGAATAGGATAGAGACTATACTGAGACACAAAGTCATAAATGTCCCAGGTTATAACCTTAACCATCTCACCTTTATCCCTCCCCTCTGCTCTTTTCATTCTTTCCTTTCTTGTGTCCATCTTCACTCTCATAGGGACACAGAGATTGATGAGCTGAGAGGCCAGCTTTACAGGATGCAGGAGGACTGGGTTGAGGAGGAGTGTCACCGTGTGGAGGCTCAGCTGGCTCTGAAGGAGGCACGTCAGGAGATCCAGCAGCTCAAACAGGCTGTGGACACTGTCCGTGCCAGGCTCAGTGATGCTGGGGGACTCAGTGGGGACGCCGGGGTCCAGAAGTACTTCCAGGACATCAATGCTCAGAATCACAAGCTCGAGAACCTTTTGCTCAGTATGGAGTTAGCTCAGGCTGGATTAGCCAAAGAGGGGGGAGCCATACCTGGCTGTCGCACCCGTGTTGGGGGTTCAGCCCCAGCATCAGTTTCAGGGGAGAGTCCAGGGGGAATACCCAAACCGGTAATAGGAGGGAGGGGGTCTTGTTCCTGTGATGGTTCCCCAGCCCGCTCTCTGACCCGGAGCTCCACCTACACTAAGCTCACTGATCAGGCACTGGCAGACCAGAATGGCAATGGGCAGGACTTCCCATGTCTGTCAGGGGACGGCACCCAGGACAGTGGCTTTGTGGGAGAGAGTGGCGTCCCCAGCCGGGCCGACCTGCTGCTGGAGGCCGCTTTCCTTTCAGAGGAGACGGCATCTTTACTCAACTCCTACACACAGACCTTCTCCCAGTCCCTGCCCCACACTCTGCCCCACACTCTGCCCCACTCTCTGCCCAGCTCTCTGTCTCACTCCTTCTCTCACACCTTACCTCATTCGTTCCCTCACAATTTGTCCCACTCTGTGCCCCACACTATACCACACTCCTCCACCTATGAGAAGCTGTGCACAGGTGAGCGACTGGCACCTTTTCGATGTGGCCTGGGTGGAGTGAGCTGTATGAGCCACCCCTGCCTGTCCCACCACCACCTCTACCTGCACCCCCTGCGGGAGATGGGCATTCAGACTGAAAGCTGCCCCGTCCCTGCTACATCAGGTTACCCCTCTGATCTGGATACAATCGCAGAGCAACGCACCTTCCGCTCCCAAGCCTGCAGCCCCACCTCCACCTGGATGTCTGATGAGGGGGAGGAGGAGCTGGACTCCATCACCACCACGACTTCGGTGACCACAGCAACAGTCATGAGTACGGCCACAGAGCCAATCCCACTCTCCAAAATGCCAGTGGTCCCTCCTTTACCACGTTCTGCTACTGTGGCGTGTTCCATGGAAAGTCCTCTGAGTGGGGGGGTGGAGGTAGTGGAGGAAGAGGAGAAGCAGGAGAAAGAAAACAGAGAGAAGGAAGATGATGCAACCGAGAAGCTTGATGAAACAATAATGCCAGAGGATGAAGGGCAGCAGAGGCAGATGGGCTCAGTGGAGGGAAATGAGCTGGAAGGTCAGAGGTCAGAGGAGGAGGTGGCACCAGGAGAACTCTGTGACCCAGCAGATACATCAGCAGGGATGCGTGGTGAGCTAAAGTTTGGAGGGTGCTGTGGAGAGAGCAGGCAGGATAGGACAACAGTGAACAACATGGAAGAAGTTGGTTTGTCAGCAGGATCGACTCAGGTAGAGACTGATGAGTTGAGTCCAAGTCGCTCAGAATTGTCACTATGTGTAGAACAGCCTCATACATCCCAGCCCAGGAGATCTACCTCGCATGAGGAGATAGCTGGTGTCACTGTAGTGGAGGTGCCCGATGAGGATGATGATGAAGATGAAACTAAAGAACAAGGAGATGCAGGGGGCGCTGCAGCCAAGGATGAGGATTCGTCTGAGTCTGGTACAATTCAGAAAAGCTACTGGAGTCGTCACTTCCTGGTTGATCTGCTGGCAGTGGCCATCCCAGTGGTGCCAACAGTGGCGTGGTTGTGCCGTGGTCCGGTCCGTGACGGACAGCCCATGTATCACATAGGGTCACTGCTGCGAGGCTGTTGCACTGTGGCACTGCACTCTCTTCGCAGGGGAGGTGGACTAAGGCATTACCCCGCAGGTGGGGGCGACTTGGGTGGGTCACAGATATAAGAGTAGAATCTTCTCAGTACTCTCCTGTACCGGTCTGAGTCCTTACTTTAATGAAAAATACCTGGAATATGAGGAGAGGGTTAAGAATTAAGGAGAGAATTCAAGGTTAATATCTGAGGGAGCATCAGGAGCAGGAAATGTGCATCTCTGACCTGTAAACTGTTGTGTTTGGTCCTGCTCCTTATCGTCTCCCACCCTCTGATTCCTGCTGTTGCTACCAAGATTCCTACGGCCTTGTGCAAAACTGATGAATGAATGATCTATGCTTGGATGTTTGATGCTGATTGTTTTGATTTTAAGTGCAGGGGAAAAGTTCAAGATTCATCAATCTGTCAACCTACAAGTCTGAGTCTAGCATGTGAAAATGATCACATGTCGAGGAGTGTATGTGTACGATGTACCTACTGTATGTGTATGTGTACATGTGTAACCAAAAGGACTCATCCACAGGAGATGAGCCATGCGCTTTGACCAGTGAGGGAAAATCCACCCTAATTCAAAATCCACAAATTCCTGTCGCTGCAGAAAGTCTTGACTTCTGTTTGAGTCAAACTTTGAGCTTATTGAATCTTAAGAAATTACAATGTAAATGCAGAACTCAGGTTCATTCCAAGGCCAGAAACCCAGTGAACCTTGCAAAGCTGCAAGAACCACTGACATTTTCCACACTTAGCTGTTGGAATCAAGCTGTGAATTCCAGTTTTAACACCAGATTCGTCACCTCCAAGCGGGAAGAAGAAGAAGAAACCAGTAAGATAGAAAATATGATGCAGGAAATCCAGGTCTGAGTAAAACATCAACACCACAACACTTCAGAGTGGTTTATAATACTTTATAACTCTGGAGATGATCCCAGCTGCAGTTATTGGATCTTTTGTCGCAACAATATAAATGTGTGTTTGCATGTATATTAGCCAGCACAGACCCTACCACACTATGGTTCAGCTAAAGTTGGACTCAAGCTCGACTTTTTGGTCAGATGCGTAGTTTTTTCCTGTTGTCCTCTGCATTGGCACCATAGTTGCATGGTCATAAATAGGCGTCACTTCAGTGAATGAGCAATTGTGTTTTTAACTCAGGGCTGAAGCCCGATCAGCAACTTCAGTGTTCAGATGGATTTCTGGCATTGATTGATTGTTTTGTGAGTAGTTTCACAATTCCACTCTTGGCTACCTTTAAACCATCATTGATAAACTGTAGTGAGGCAGTTAGCTTAGCTTGGCATTCCCATGACTTCTTCACATGTAACTCTAGATAAGTAAGTACATAAGCAAAATTTCCAAGACTATTCCTTTATTGGTTTGTGAACAGCTGTTTGTTGTCACCATCTTGATTTTTTTGAAACCAGTAGAAACTGGTTGGATTTTTGGAGGAGAAGGTGGCCCTGAGGAGGAGTGAGGGGTGGATCTGACCTGCTCTGTACTCTATCCTGATTGTGTGGTACAATCTGTCAATCACACGGTAACCACCCCCAATTCATCCCCTGCTTTATGGTCTCTTTTCCTCTAAATGAGACCATCATTTAAAAAATAAACATCATGTTGTATTGAATACTTAAAACTAGAGACTGACACCATAAAACTCATTAGGAAAACATTTACTGAGCTAATAAATCAAGGAGAAGTAGGGACATTTTCCCATAGACTTCAACACAATCTGAGTTCTTTTTAAACCAGTGTAGTCGCCCCCTGATGGTCATTAGAGAGAAATAAAGGTTTAAGGCTCTTAGCTCTTAGCTTCACTTTACAGACACAGAGTCTACATCCACCTTTATAAACAGTCTATGGTTGTGACTGAGTTTAAAGACCTGATTATAAAAAAGAACTTCATTGCAGATCACACAGGGGGGGTCAAGTCGATTACTACATTAATATCTATTACTCCCTTCTTCAAATCTGACATTTCTATATCATCAGAATTTCTCACAGAAAATAAATGGCAGCTGGTGGCTTTATCCATTTGAGTGAATTCACAAAGTTGTCTTTATTGACAGCAAATCTATGAACGCATTCAACTGTCACAATAAAAATCCAGTTCACTTTATGGCTGTAACCAAACCTCATAATGTGCTTCCTCTTTGCGTTCAGCTTCCCTCTGACTGTGCAGCCACAGCCGCCAATGTTTTCTGCTCTTGCACTGTTTCTCTCAACCATCAGCGGAGCAGTCTCACATTTCAGTTTTCGTGCACACAGTTTCATGATTGATATCACTCCCAAATCTGTGTGTTAGCTATGAAGCTAGCAGCATCCTGTTAGCTTATCTTAGCATCAAGCCTGGAAGCAGGGGGGAAGCAGCTGCTCTGGCTTAGCGCAAAACCCAATAATTAATATGATATATAATGTATGGTTTAAAGAAAGCCTAAATTTAAGACCAATATGTGCTGGATTTATTTTTCTTCTTTAGCGACACCACTCAGCTCAGCCATTTTGTTTGTGTTTGTGTTACAGCCTTTGTTCTTCAGGCCTCAGCACGGACGTGGATGTTTTAGGGTGGACTTTCATATGTTTGGTCCTTGTACCCTGAACCTTTTGAAGCAAACTCAGCCAAACCACTGAATTACTGAAAGCAACTGAGCTAGATTTGCTTAACTTTCATTTCTCATAACACAATTCATCAGATCCAACAGGAAAGTCACACAACGATGAGACATTGTTTGTAGATAGTCACTGGCTCAGCCTGTAGATCTGAATGAAGTGGATTGTGCTCCGTCAGTGCTCTGTGCTGTATATTTCTGCTAACTTTACTGCTCTCGTGGTGTAGTTTAACTGTCACTCTGGTAGTGTGTAGTCCACTGTACAAGAGTTAGTCACTGCAAATAAAACTATTTATTTGTGTAACTCTGCAAAGCATTTCTCGACAGAGTACAACATGTCAGACGGCTGTCAAACTGTAAATCAATAAGGTATCTGTCTGGGTTGTGATCACATTTAGGATCAGGGTGATTTCTTTGTGTGAATGTGTGTCATGAGAGGACTTGACACACCAACTTGCTGATGCTTGTGCAGAAGTTAAACTTTGTGTCATAAGGGCAACTGTAAAATGAAAATTTGTCTGTCAGAGACTCAGGAGCCAGATTGAGACGCACCTGGACACCACCTGCAAAAACAGTGAACGGACACCAAAAAAAAAAAAAAAAACACCAACTGAACTGTTTAATTCTTCAGAGAAAAAATAATCAACATGAATCACATTTTCTTTTTTTATAAACTTTAGTTGACATATTTTGCACTATTGTTCACTTTATGAATTTTAAGCAATTACTTGAAGTTGAGATTGTATTGGTTTCCAAAGTGTCCACTGAGTTCTGACCGATCGTTCTGATCAAGTTTGACATAGTGCAGGTGAAATGTTAAATGAGATAATGGAGACATCAGGTAGATCTTTAAAAATACTATAAAACGTGTCATTATCTCTGTTGATAATGCAAAGCCTTTCATCTGTGATAAGAGACATTGACCTGAGCTCTTCACATATCCCCACAGTCTGTATCTACGGGCCCTACAAGCCCTGTAAAGTCTAAATGCTGTCGTAAAGTCACACACTGGTTGAGAATGAGCAGCTTCTTTGTCAGTGACAATCCCCATGTGTGTTTTCACTTCATCGATCTGAAGGAGCCACGAATGCAGCATCTACTGAGATCCATGAGAAGATTGAATGCCTTACACACTGGACTGCCTCTTCTCCACTCATCATTCCCTAAACTTTCCTCAACATCGCTCTTCCTTGTTGTGTTGCCATCTCCCGACTGTGTGAGACACTTGGCTGAACTGGATTCAGAAGCTAAAACAATATTATGTTTTTTTTTTTAAAAAAAAGCCATATGATTAATCCTGTGAGGGAACAGGCGTGAGAATGTGGGAGGCGGTCTCCTCCTCCTCCTCTGCTTCCTCCTCGATATTAATGTGTTGTGTAACAAAATCTAACAATGAAAGTCATGAGAATGATTAGTTCTGTGCTGCTGTCGCTAAACACAGGCTGTTGGAACAGACACAGGGTGTTAGAGGAAAACAAAGGATAGATCCAGTGAACTGGTGACGCTGGATTACGTGGTTCAGGTTCAGGAGTTCAGGTTTGTTGTGGGGATCATCTCAATTTACTTAATTTACCTCTATGCACCAAGGTCTATACTTCAGCTGCATTATGTGTCATGTCTGTAAAGTTTACTAAGATTACTAAGATATCTAATACTGATATGTTGTGTTACAAAGCCCCCAAAGGCCCAAAAAATTGAAATGTTTCACCTTGTGCACACAGGATATGGATCTTGGATCTGTAGCGAAAACTAATATTTATTTATGTATCATTTATTTATTTAATTAAAAAAAAAAAAAAAAAAGACCATGTGCAGCCTATGACATCAGTGTCACCAAAACGAGCCCATAGGTCGTCTGTGCAGCAGGTTATTATGACCTCATAGTTAGGTTTTGTTGCCAGGCGACATCTAGTGGATGTTGCAGTTGTGACGGGAACAAAGGGAAACGTGCGGTGACGTCAGTATTTATGTTCTCTCTTGTGCGTGTGATATTGTGCACACAAGGTAAAAAATGATATGTAAATATGAGATAATAATATCTCTTGTTACAAGTTTATATCTTGTGCACACAAGATAAAAAAATGTATCTTTTCCTCTTAATCGATACAATTAACTGGAACATTATCGACAACTCAGTGTGTGTTAGAATGGCAGCGGGGATTTTTGATCAAGGTGAAATGTGTGTGAACCATAAGTGAAGCGTTGTGATGCAACGGGGACGCCACCGCCTCACAGTCAATCCTCCAGACATACAGCGACATATGTCACAGATTCAACAAACAGCATCGTTTGAGTCTTTTTATAAGTGAAAGTGAAAAACAAACATGAACATTTACACAACTCATATCACAACCGCAATATAATGTATTTTGTGTATTGTTCAGCCCAACTGCAAATACAGTTTTTTTTTGTGGACTTTGGGAACTGATCATATTTGCTTTGATATGTTTGATGTTTTTCATGCTGCAGTTTCTAATGTTTAACAGAGCTGTGTTCTGCCTGTGTCTTCACTAACTAGTCCTGATGGAGTTTGGTGATCCCAGTCACATCATTAATCCTTGGTGTTGTTGTTTTAGGTCCTGACAGTGCAGTAGTTTCCCTTGTTAAGTGTTCGATTCCCAGCAGATGATTGGGACTCATTCATTAAAAGTTTGAGTCAGCTTTCCTCCAGTCAATCTTCATCATTCAGCACTTTATCAAGGTTACTGCAAAGCCAAGGAGGCTGTTACCCTGCCTGTCCTGGGACACAGTGAGTCTCTTTTGTTTTTGTTTCTGTCCCATAATACACCTGAACTTCCTGCTGCAGTGTGAGGTTGTCAGTGTACAGTATGTGGCGGTGACTGATTGATTATATACTGCGTATATCCTTTTACCCACATGATGCTGAATATTTCTTGGGGGTGACAGAAGGAGGTGGGGGGTGATTGGCTTTTATTTATTTTTTTGTTAATATTTGAATGGTTAACGTCATTTTATGCTTTAATCCTTGTCTGATTGTCTGAGTATGTGCACCATAGACTATGTAATGATAATTAATATATACAGAGGTTATACTGAGTCTTTAACATCCCATCATTAAGGACATTCAATGCCTTGTATAGTAATCCAGCTGACATCATTAATATCTATAGATAACCTATTGTAAATCAACTATTTTAATGGCAATAGTAGTGTGTACAGTAAGACATCAGTAGATGACATTCACACTCCCACCACACTGTATAAAGAAAGACCAACAGCCCCTATATTAAACAGCATGGAGGAAACATTTCTGTCGTCTTCATGTGTGTCTCTGTCTCTGGTTGTGTTTCTTTTCTGATATTGTGACCGTTGTGAGATGAAGATAAGTGTGATGTTGAGCGGTGAAGACAAAATGCCGTCAAGGTCCCGTGAACAGAGAGATTGTTTATTTGTTTTACAATATTATCTCAGTTACATTCGTATATAAACTTTTAGATTTTTCTAACTTTTGTTTTTTACAGAATGACAGTGATGTTTATCAGATTGCATACCTAGAAAATTAAAGGAATACATGCATCCAAACATGAACAGCATTAAAAGGAGCAACTCTATATAACAAGTAGAAATACATAACTGTGAGCTCTGCTCAGTCTCACTGTGCTCATCAGTTGAGGAAGAAATATTACAGAAGGAAGTCCACCGACAGCTCCAAGCAGAAGAGAGCAGGTTCACTGGCTGAACCCAGGACGTGGAATTTAAATGCCTTTATTTGAACATGATTTTCAGCATCAAATTTAAGCAGTTTCCTATAGTTAACGTACATTAACATGAGGCACCACAAACACAACTATCAGACTTGACTGTTAAAATGGATACAGGAAAGTCAACCTTTTAAAAGGTAGTGGAAAGTGCACTTAGTGGGTCTGCCCAGCACAGACCCTGTCCAAACATAATACCAACAAGTCCCTTGAAAGTTACAGTTTGAAGCACCAGACCCGATCAAACACCCACACACATCCTGCTCGCCTGTGCCGTTCACTGTCTTGTTTTTGTCATAGTGTTTGAGGACAGGGCTGAGTTCCAGCTGCATAGGGCAACAAGCATCTACTACTGCCCCCTCTCCCTACACTTTCCCCTGGAATGTGCACACAGTGCTCCCAGTACCACCAGTTTGGACACATCCGAGTCTCATCCTGACGTTTGCCCACGGAGACAGGGAATGAGATGCAATGATACATCAAGCTGCAGTGGAGAGTGGCAGCAACACAGATCCACATCCTGAGCAATGCATCAGTCGTAGTGATGTAAACATACAACAAAACAGCAAGACTCAGATAAATAATCATCTTGTCTACAATAAACATGAAGGTTATTTATCTGTGAGTACGACAGTACATGGCCATCTCTTGGACAAGGTGGAAACTGCAACGCTGCGTCTCTCACTGCCATGTTAGAATCTAGGGTCGATAAAACTAATTCATGGAGTTAATTCTATAAACTAAAAAAAAAACGTTTGCTAAAACATTAGTTGTACTGTCCCAGTAAAAATGACTGTATACACTGAAGTCGAGAACAAAGTCAGCAAACTGTTTCACATGAGGCCCCCAGGTGTTAGTTCAACTCAGATTATTTATGTACACACATTACGGGGCCAAGTGCAGGGACTGAGAGCGCAGCCATAATCTACATGGTACTGTAGGGCTCTGATGACTAATCATTGGCTGTTACAGCATTTTTAACAGGGTGAAAGGTCACATGCCAATGATTCATCTCCACATTGAGGAGGAAGCTCTGGACTCATGATAGTGTGCATGGCTTTAAAAATAAAACATTTTGTACTGTCTGTGATCTCAAATACAAAACAAGAAAAAAAATAAACATGTAATACTCAGACTACAAAGGTTAACATATAAAAAGTACAAACGTCAACAGAGATGAGGAAAATGTAGAAAAGGAAGAATATTCTGAATGACTGAAGAATAGAAAAAAAGGCATCTTGAGATTATGTTAAGGATGAGAAACGGCAACTATGATGATTGCGATGCAGGAGGTGATTTGGTATGAACGACAGAAAGAGAATCAGATAAAGATATGAATAGAGAGAGAGAGAGAGGGAAAGAGAGAAAGAGAGAGAGAGAGAGAGATCTCCTGGTCCTCACACCTCTGGGACAGAGTGATCCATGGCTGACCGCAGGAGGCCAGTGGACATCCTGGAGAAGAAAAGACAATCACAGCCATCAGTTTGACATCGAACGGTGTCATACAGAGGTCTTCTGGGGTCACTGAAGTATTGCAATCTCACCTCTTAATCATGTGTTCATAGATGAACTTGGGCATGATGGTGATGGTCATGGCGGTCGGAGCAGTGGTCAGGATATCCTTTATCTGAGAATCCTGGAGTTTACACACAGGAAAGGTGACACGTCAGGATCTCGTGTGATCAGTGAGTTAACATTAGATTCAAACACATTACACACACTACAGTTTTTCTCCAGTGTTTTGATGCATTGTTTACAGCCAGTAGATCAGTTCTACTGGCTGTAAAAAGAAGTCAGATTGTATTGAAGTCTATGTGAAAATGTCCCCACTTCTCCCTTGATTTATTAGCTCAGTAAACGTTTTCCTAATGAGTTTATGGTCTCAGTCTCTAGTTTCAAGTCTTCAATACAACATGATGTTCATTTTTTAAATGATGGTCCATTTAGAGGAAAATAGACCAGAAAGCAGGGGATGAATTAGGGGCTTGGCTACTGTGTGACTGAAACACTTTACCACCCAATCAGGATAGAGTACAGAGCAGGTCAGATCCACCCCTCACTCAACCTCAGCTCCACCTTCTCCTCCAAATATGGTTTCTTCTAATTTCAAAAAACCAAGATGGCCGACAGCAAAATTAGGAATTGGAGGTTTAAAAACAGCAGTTTGCAAACCAATGGGTGATATCACAATGGATAAACTTGGAATGTGTGTGTGTGAATGTGACATGAGACTCCTGTAGTGTTGCCACACTAATCTAACACAGTTGGACAACCCTTTGTTCCATCTACAGCTGCTCCTCCTTCTTTCTTTGCTTCTACACCCGCTGGCTAACCTGCTGTATCGCTTTCCTCATGACTTCATACTGATTGCAGAGTCAAGTTTTGTGCAGTGGGAAATTAATGCATTTGTATTTGATAGTGTAGATAGTAGAGTAATACTTTCCTCAAAAGTAAAGAGAAGTGTGTGAAGTTCTGATCACTGTATCACTGCATTTACAACAGCTCATAAAAGTGCATCAAATCAAGAGAAAAACTGTAAACACAAGCAAAACCAAACGTACAGTCCAGACTACAACACACTGAAGGTCCTGATCACCAGACAAACACAGTCTATGTGCCTACTGGGGCAAATACAGGACAAAAGGCAAACTGATATGCAATGATTGCTGATATATATGAGACTTGGAGTGGGTGAGTGCTGCACTTACTTTAAATTGCATGTCCCCACGTTTTATTACATTACTATGGGAGCAGCCTTCTGGGTGCAAACTTAAAATCACCACCAAACATCTTATGAGAATCTAAAAATGTTCTGAATCTGTTGCATTATTTTTAGTGCACATCCTTCTTTGTTCTGACACAGTCCAAGACCAAAAGTTCATCAAATGACATCATACAAACAAATTATTTCACATGCAGGAGTCTGACCTTGAGTCCAATAACGTTTTGCCCATTGATTTCACAGATGTAATGCTCAGTCAGCAGACCATTGCGGGCAGCAGAGCCATCCTTGACCAGTGAGGTGATTTTTCCAGACTTGTAGATGAAGCCCACGTGGCCTGAGCTGTCTTTGTGCATGGTGACGGTGCGCTGAAATGGCCTACAGACACACACAGACACACAGTTGAAAAGCTTTGTTACACAGAACCTGATCACTCTGTTACTGGAAATGACAAAACACCAGAATTTCTGTCAATTTATAATCAGCAATAAGAAAACTGTAAAGAAAAGATTATTTATTTACTGTTAGTTTGTTTATTTATTATTATTTATCAAATTATGAAATGGCTTTTTCCTTGTCTCTGTTCCTCTTTAAAGAGTGACAAAAGACCACTTAAATGCTGCTTTATAGCTGTTTTTTCTCCATGTGTTACTGTCCATGTATTAATGATATTAATGATATTTATTTGTTTTATTTTCTTGGATGTTTATTTCTATTTTTATAATTTTGAGATATTTTTTATATTACATAGGTGCAGACATTTTATAATCCCCCCTGGACCGTACGCTGTTGGTTTTCTAAGTGTATATTTTATTGTGCAAAAAAAACTAAATTAAAACTAAATGAGCTGAGCAGAAAAATGCAGATTATAAAAGAGCCAGCAGAGGGAGCCAAACATTGCAGCTATGACAAACACTACGCCACTAAGAACACTCAACTGATCAGGAAATATCATCAGTTTAAATAAGACAAGGATATGTAAATATACACTAATTTAGAGTAAAGGTTTTTATGCTAATGTAAGGCCCATGTTTATATGTGGACTCTGCTTGAAAAACACTGTAGAAGTTGAGTCAATGAAATAAACCAGCCTTGTTCTTTAACTTCTAACATGAGCTCCTACAGTCACAGTTAGACATACAGACAAAGACACAATATTGCAAATATTATTGGAATCTGAATATGGCTAAATGCAATATCCAAATCAAAGGAGCTGTAATTATTTGAAAGCAAAAGGTGGCACAATAAACCATTATACATGAAGCATCTTGGCGCTTCAGACACCCGGGCCCACAAGTCATATTCTCCTTGTTTGGTTAGTTACTATTCCCATTTAAATCGTGACTCATCACAACATGTAATGATGGCAACATGATTTTTTTGTGCATATCTGGTGCAACTGTAGATAAAAAGTTATGGGCGCACTGTTTTGATCTTCTGTCGTCAGTTTATCAAACGCCCCTCACCTGTCCCTGACCACAAGCTCGATGCGGGTCTCAGCCGCAGCCTTCAGGGCCTTGTGGGCCTTGTCCACGCTCCAGCCGGCACAGTTCTGCCCGTTGATCTGCAGGACCTGGTCTCCAAAACGAAGCCCGGCCAGGGCGGCGGGGGAGTTGGCCTGCACCAGCTGGACAAACACTCCCTGTGGAAGGAAAGAGGAAACAGATAAAAACATTCATGATTTCAGGCAGTGGCGGGACAGAGACAGAAGACAGACACTGATAATGTTGAGAAAACAAAGGAATGACTCAAAAAGAGGGCGGCAAGGACACAGACAGGAAAGAAAAGATTAAATGTTTGTGAAGAAGAAGAGATAGAAGCCATTGATAGATTATTTTTTTAAAAAAATTAAACTGTTTAAGAAATGATGTGAAACAGATCAGCAGAAGGCTTGTGTGAATAGATCATTTCAAAAATTGGTTCAATCCTTTACTTTACTTGATGTCCATGCAGAGTAACAAGCACTTTAAACTGGATTGAGTTTATTGTTCATGGCCTATTCTGAGGATTCAGCATCTTGTTAGTTATACAAGTAAACACAGAGCATGTTTTGCTGAGCATGTTTTGGTGAGCATGTATGCTGCGTCTGGTTCATCTCAGCAGCACATTGATTACCAATACCCTGAATCTTGTGTTTGCCAACTCATTCCAGTCATTCGACCCTGCCCACTGTGTGAGTGCAACTCTGTACTCAATTATTAACTACGTTATGGACCATATTACCACTTTCATGCTGGCAAAGTATCAACCAAGATCATCGTTTGTTTTTCTTTGGTTTTTCTTACAGCATTCTGTCTTATAGCAGTGATAATAACCACCAGCTAATCACTGTTCGCTGGCACATTTAAATCAAACGAGCAAAAATACAACAAGAAAATGAGCTCTGGACCAAATTATTACACTCTTCATCAAATGGCTGTTAAAAACACCAGGCAGTCTGCTCTGAATAATTCATGTGTCTGTCAAAGAGCTTGTGATGCTGACTCACGTTGTCGATGGCCCTGAGTCGGAGTCCAACCTTCCCATCCTGGTCCTTACAGAGTATAATCTCCCGCAGACCTGGGCGTATCTCTGCCCGCCTGATCCCGACATCCGCCCCAGTGACGGGCCGCACCATGCCCCCAACACCTGAGCTGGAGGGCACTGCTACTTGCTGAGGAGTGGGAAAGGAGGCCAGACAGCAAGGAGAGTGAGGAAGTACAAAGAGGTGGGTTGAGAAAGAACAAGTTGGGGGAAGGTGAGAAGAAGAAAGGATTAAAGAGAAATATTAAAATTCAGCTACAGATAAAAAGGAATGCTGCATCAAATAGAGATATGTGGGAGGATTAAATTTTATGTCCTCCTCCACTAGTGAATGAGGTGCTGCTTTTGAAAAACTTTGTCACACTAACAATGAGGAAAAGCGATACATTTATAAATAAAAAAAGGTAGAGATAATAATATCAACAAATAACAGAGAGCACAGATGGTTAAATGCCAGCTGATGAGCACGGGTGCTTCAAGAGCTTTGACATGTTGCAGGATCCACACAGACACACACGCACTTGGAGGGGAGAGAAGAGCTCACACCCTCCCACACACTGCTCCAGGCCTGTGGTGAGTCACTCTGTAATGTGGATCTCCAGAAACCCAGTACTGTTGTGCTTTGGATACATGTTCAGCTCACAGCCTCCATCCACTCCAAACCGATTTTTTTATCCACTTGGGGGCAGCGGAAACAGCTGCTTACAGAGCAGCATGATCATGTACATGTATGTCTGGTAGTCCTGTCACTTACATTATCAGCCACGGGCAACAGGGCCAGGTTCCGTTGGACTTCATCACTGTTGAGCGCCAGTCCCATATAGTCACCCAGCTCCTCCAGGTTTGGGTACAAGCCTGGGAGGGTGGAGATTACAAGTGGAAGGAGGAAGAGGAAGGTTGGTAGGGAATAGAAACAAAGGCAAGAATAGAGATAATGGCAGCAGATGGAGGGAGGACAGACAGGTGGGAGAGATGGGAGTGAGAGACAGGTGGATGGTAGAAGAGAGAAAGAAAGCCCAAGAGAATTTGGAGAAGAGCAAACAAGTTTATCTTCAGGTTACATAATGAATAAATGAACATATATAAATATGTATGTACATGTTAATACACAGGTATGTTCCTGGAGATAGGTCATTTAGTTTCCATCAATGAAGATTAATCTAATTTATATTCACAAGTTTACAAACTCTGTTATCTTAGCTAGAACTCAGAGGGTTTTATATCTGATCTTCCTGCTCTTACATTTCATTCATGCAGCAGGGTCATGACACCTCCACTGGAAAACCTACTGATAATAACTACCCTGCGCTGCAGTGCAGTAAAACTTTCCTGGCATCAGTATTTAGTTCCTTGCGCTGACCTTAACTTGCTGTAAAGTGTTAGCTATGGTCTGTGTGTGTCCATTCCACCTCTTTGTCTTCCTGTTCTACCACTTTAGATAATAGAAATATTACTAAGACATAAACATGTACACACACGTTTTAATTTGCTGATGTCTTGTAGGTTCTAAGTCATGAGGCCCTCAGTGACACCCAAAACCTGCAGAGGTAATACATAAGTCCCAGAATATTCACTAAGCTTCTTCTTTGAAATCTAACACTATTACAGATAGTGTAACATAGGGTTAGATTTGAAGCTTCCTGATTGCTGTCTACTTTCCTTTTGGCACAGTTTGTACCTGCATGTCCCTCCTCTTGCTTGCCTGCATCTCTTTTCTGGCAACAAAAGCCTGCCGTTGCCCTTGTAGCAGTGATACTACATCTATCCTGGCAAAGGTAACAGAACTGACATGTAGTCAGAGGTGGGAAAATAAGCATAAGATAAATCAGACTACAGAGTTGCATACGTGAATATGCATACTAGCCAGTTATTTAGACTTTGACCAGGGTGTCTCCAAGTGCGCCCGCTATTTTGGTTCATGTGTGTGCTGCAGTGAAAACACGGGCTGGCTAAGGCAGAATATAGATCAGAGTGTGGTGATTAATAAATACAGCCAGTCACATCACTGGTCTCCACAATGAAATTAGTCCTGCCACACTGATGCCAGATGTAATGACAACTCCGAATTCAGATCTGGAGAGTGGGGAGCATTAGATGTTCCCTGAACTCACTTATGTTCGTGAAACCAATTTGAGACGTGGAGCATTATTCTGCAGGAAGTGGCCATTAAAAGCGGTGAACTGTGGCCATGAAGGGAAGCACATGGTCAGCAACAACAGACTGTAGCATTCAAAGTTGGGTCGTGTTGATGGGACGATGATCACAATGATAGGTGATCGCCAATAGCTTATGTCTTTGCCTAAAGCGTCTCTGACTCCCTGCATTTCATAGCTGGATTCATGCTGTTGATACCCAACTCTGACCCTACCATCTGCTGCCTCTGCAGAAATCCAGATTCATCAGATGTGGATTGTGTTTTCCCAGTTTTGACCTGTCCAGTGTTGGTGACGCTGTGTCCACTGCAATCACTGGTTTCTGGGGTGAAACCTAATCTGCTACTGTAGTCGACCCACCTCAAGGTTTCGACATTTTGCCGTGTTACTGTAGCTTTTCTATCAGCCCCAACCAGTCTGTCCATTCTCCTCTGGCATCTCATCAACATGGCATTTCCTCCCACAGAACTGCTGCTCAATATTTGGCTCAAGTCTGAGTAAAACCTCTGAAGACAGCTGCGTGGGAAAATCCCAGGAGGTCAGCAGTTTCACAATTACTCAAACCAGGCGTCTGGTTTTTATGATCCAAACCTCTTCAATATTTGAGGGAAAACTAATTTACATATAATCAGTCTGTATGCTCTTCAAAAAACAAATCAGATCAAAATTAAATCACTCTAGTTCTCCAAGAGATAGACTTGGAGAGTATATATCCAAATCAACAAAGCAAAATTCAGCCAGTTTAGTGTCTATGGGGAAGACCAACAAAATATATATATAAAGTCAACTCTAAAGTGTGGTTTGAGTCACTTCAACCACAAAAGCAGCAAGTGATCAGAAGTCAAACACTGCACAAAAAGCACAAACAGCAGAAAAATAGAGATGGTGATTCATCCTGTAGTCCTCCTACACTAGAACCTATAAAAAAAACTCTGAATGTGTTTCATTATTTCAGAAAACTGGAAATACCTGGTCATCAGCCAGTCCGCACTCTTTTTCCTCATTTAGATTTCTGTGCTCTCCTGTTTCATCACCTTCTTTTTCATTCACCTCTCCCACACGTGCCTGAATCACATCGACCCACAAAAGGCAAGTCAAAAGAACAAACTCTTGTTGGGTCAGGGAGGAACTCTGCACATTTATTTAATGCAATACAATTTCATTGCTCGTGCAGTTTTTCCTTGGCCTGACCCCCTTTCTCTTCAGAAGTCCATCTTTAGCCCAAGTATGTGGGAAACAGTTCTTGAACTCACCCATATGTCCAAAATAGTCAGTAAATAAGGACCTCTGAACTTTTCTGAGAAATTCCATCAGATGGTTGAGTCTTCCTTTACCAGGAAAATGTGCCTTATTGATGCTTTACAACTGAAATTATCTTGTAGCTTATAAAATTTAGATGCAAGATATGTACCAGATGTGTTTTTTCTAAAAGGAAAAGGAAGGTCATGTTGTTGAAGTAAATTAACGCAGTGACCACGATTTACTACATTAGCGTCTCTGGCCATGCTGATGTCAATCAGGTCATCCCCTTTCACCTCCCACTCCTCAACACCAGGACAATAAACTCCTCCTTGTACCCCTTGAGTTTGCTCCTGGCTCTCTCCACCCTCCCTCCTTTTCATATCAACTCCTCCTCCTCTCGCTTTCTCCCATCATTCCCCGTCCCAGCGCAACTACCAGAGCCAGTCTCCATGGTGATTCATGGTGAGCACTGCTGAGATAAAAACAAAAGACCTAAAAGCCCACAGGACTCTGCATCCAAACAGAGAAAAGAAGAGCCGTAGCCGAGCTGGAGAATGGGAAAAGGCGGAGAAGTGAGTGAAAATAAGCAGAAAGGTTGTGTTCTCTCGTCTCTAAAGGGGCCTCTGCCATCTTTTACCCACTTTTAATCTTTTGTGGATGCCTAATTTCTCTCTTCTGAATACTGCTCACTGCAGAGTTCAGGCCTACTTTCACACAAACCAAAAAAAACCCTGCACCAAAACACAATATGAGAGGCAGAAACAGAGTCACAAACACAGAGGGATAGAATGAGAAATCACAGCCAGTGTGGGGGGCCCATTTACTCCCATTATTGTCCAAAGACCCCATAAGTCCCCCTCCCATCCAAGTCTTCTCACTTCACAAGTCTTTATCTACCCCAAATACTTCTTTAGAGAATGACCACAGTCCCCTTACACAGAGCCATGGAGATACAAGGGAAAAGACAAAATGATGAGGGGGGAAAAAAGGAATGCAGGCTCAGGTGAAGTCATTTCTGCTACAGGTTTTGCTAATCTTTTTCTTTGTAAAAAAAAAATGCTTGCAACACAATCGAAGGATAAAATACACTTGAAAAGGTTGATATTTGAGGCTCACTTGATCCTGGCATCCCGGCAGTAGCAGGCTGAAGCTGGTAGGTTCCCTCAGTGATGGCAGGCATGGCGGGGGTGGTAGTCTGGGCAAACTGGGCCTGGGCCTGGAAAGTAATTACATGCAACAGTCAACCGGCAAGCAGTTGTCATCAGCACAATGCAAACGAGAAATAACTGCAGTAGGGTTGTTAAGGAAACATGAATTATCTTTGAAATGTCCTTTTATAAAAAAAAAAAAAAAAATGTTTTCAATGTCAAACCTTGATGTTTAAGTGGACCAGTGAACCAACAGTGTATGGGCTTAAGCAATACAAAAGACATCACATGCAAATGTGATGCTAAAATAACAAAGGTAAAAGGATACTCTGTGATATAGTACTCAGAGGTTTTATGTTGATTTCCATAAATTGGGGAACTAAAAATTAAACAAAGAAATCAAAGCAGCCTGAGGCCAGGTTACCCTGACCCAAGGTCAACCTCCAAAATGCTGGATCCCTTACAGTTACTACATAATATTTTTTTTATATATATATATTTTTTTTTTTTATTTTTTAAATTACTTATTTTACTTTTATTTAGCTCCAGAGCCATTAAACTGAAGTTCAAGTGTGAAATGCCCCTTTAATTCTAGTCAAAGTCATGCCAGAATAGCATAGAACACTTCAGACAACAGATGTCATCATCGGGTGGATGGCTCTGTCTAAAAATGTTTCATGCTGACACTCACCTTGATGACCTTGTCGACCTTCAGGTCCTCGAGAGATGGATACAGAGACATCCTGCAGCATAAACACAAATAGCAGTGAGTGGAGGACCTGGGACAATGAGGACAGCAAGGCTGTTTGAGATAGCGACCCAGCTAATATGCTTCACCACACTACTAACTGTGACATCCTCCCTGGTTTGTGGACAGCCATGGCTACGACAAAGGAGCTCACTGAGGACCTGCGTCTTCTGTTTTATGAAATAAAAATTTAATTGTTTGGCCACAATGATGTATCCTTCATTTGATGTAAAAAAAATTAGACGCCTTCAACCCTAGGAACACCACCCCCACTGTCAAACATGGTGGTGGCAACCTAATGCTTTGGGGGTGTTTTTCAGCCAATGGACCAGAGAACCTAATCACAGTAAACAGCACCATGAAAAAAGAGCAATACATCAAGATTCTCAACAACGACGTGAAGTAGTCTGCAGAGAAACTTGGCCTTGGGCACCAGTTGACATTTCAGCACGACAACGACCCAAAACGCACAGCAAAAGTGGTGAAGAAATGATTAGTAGACAGAAACATTAATGTTTTGCAGTGGCCCAGCCAGAGTCCTGACTTGAATCCAATTGAGAATCAGTGGAGGGAGCTAAAGATCAGGGTGATGGCAAGGAGATTCTCCAACCTGAAAGAGTTGGAGCTCATCACTAAAGATGAATGGGCAAAAATACCAGTGAAGACATGCAAAAAGATGGTCAGCAATTATAGGAAGCGTTTGATTGCTTTAATAGCCAAGACTTTTCTATTGATTATGGAGAAGGGTATGAATAATTTTGGACATGCCACTTTTTGTTCAAATGTAAAGAAAAGCTGAGAAATATTTTTTTCTTATACATCTTCTGGGAGACGCCTGTGTCATTTCCAATCAAGAAAAAACTTATATATATATATCATGTAAGAAGACTGAAATGTCAATGAATGAACACTATGCTCTCAGGAACCATTGATTTTAGAGGCGAAGCAATTGGTCAAGTGAAAACTAATCGGCACCTATTCTGATAATTGATCAATTGTTCTTCTAGGAATATGTGGCAGCTTCTCCAATCTGAGAATTACAGCTTCTCTTTTTCAGAGTTTAGCTGCACTAACAATTACAAATTATAAATATGTACACAAAAAACAATGAACATGGAAAATAATTCTCAACCATGAAAACAGTTATGATTCCTTAATTGATTTTATCAACTACTACTACTACTACTACTACTGAGATATACAATTAATTTTACAATTCATATTCTTGCTTATTAGTAGACAAGCAAGAATATGCACAACCCTAAGCACAAGTTACGTTTATAAATAACATTTGAAAGAAATTTTTATATATATATGATAAGGCCTTCAAAGGTCCAGGCAGTGTGCAGTACACCTGTCCTTAAAAAAAAAAAAAACAGTTTAGCTATGGCAACAAGGATCCAGGAATAAAGCAGCAGATAATGGTTGGCATGCCCAGACACTGCCCACTGTCTATGCCTGAGGAAAATAATAGAGGCACTTTTTCTGGTGTGTGTCATGACTCTGTGACTTCACTTCACCCTGGCACCACATTTTATCTAATCTTGAGCCAACACCTGGGTGGGCCTAAGGTGTATAAATATGGCGACTTTGATCTGGACCTATTGCTGTGAATGTGGACCAAAGGCCTGGATGAGGAGAGAGCAGAAGCAGAGCAGGCAGAGTAAGCTCAACTACATTGTGTAACTGTACTTCCACACTGTTTTCATGATTAAGCTTCAAACAATGATATTACACTGGCACACACCTGGACCTGGACAAACTGTGGAAACACAATACATGAGTCAACATGGGCAGAGAGAAAAACAGATGAGAGCAACAGAGCACAGGCCATAGTTAGTGGCTTTCAGGATCTCAACATGTCAAAACCCCTGACTAAACCAAGAACTCATTGCCATAGGATATAAACAAAACAGCAGCCTGAAGAGGAAAGAGGAAATGAATGATAAGTCAGTCAGCTGACTGACAATATGACCGCAGTACACAAACACGAACTGAGATGACTGAGATATGTGGAAAGAAACACCAGTATGTTTGATGTGCACTATTGCCCACATTTCTCTGTATGCTCTAGAATATATAGTGAAGAAGAAAAAACAGAAGGCAGTGGCTGTTTCTCAACCACGCTCATTACATGAGGTGTGAACATTACAAATCCTAGAGGCCTAAGGTGAAGCAAATGTAAACAGCAATGCCAGATTCCAAGTGAACCATTGCTGCATGTCTACACATGTTTGCAGTCTGTCAAATTAATTATCGATGAATTGATCCAATTCCCTGTCTCCTGCTAAAGGCCTCTAACTAGTTTCATCATTCAATCTACTAATACTTTTTTGGGTGAAACCTGTCTAACAGCCCTTAAAAATGACTTGACTATAGACTAATCATAGCAGTGCAACTCCCCATATAGATTCAAATACTTACATACATTCCTTTACCGAGTATGAATCCAATACTAGAGCTAACTTTTCTTTAGTGTTACTGTAGTGTTTAGTTTACTTTTCTGTTTCTTCTTTTGAACAATATTCCTGTCTCTTTTAAGGTAAACCCAACCCCTTGTATGTTGTATTTCTCACCGCATGAAAGTCCTTTAACATAAAGGTAACGTGAGGCCAAACACAGCTGATATCACACCACGACTGAGTGACAGAATGAGCTCATAAAGGAAACACTGAATTTAATCATGACAGTAACAATCAAACTCAAATAAATGTGGATTAGTCACAATATGGCCAAGACACAATTTGTTTGAGAAAGCACAGACACCAATTTAACATTTTGAACTGATGAGTCCCTAAAATAAAGACAAAAATGTCAAAAGCAAAAAAAAAACTGAATGTACTTTCCAGTAATTCTACACATGGATGAAGACAGAAATATCTGCAATTCCTTATCTACTTTCTTCACCACACTGTGACAAACCCATGTCACCATCACAAGACATGTGAACACATCTCTTATTCAATAAGGACCGAAGTGAGGAAGATGACTATTAAATTATATAATATAAAACACTAGTAGACACTGAGTAGAGTGTATACCTCAGAAAATATATAAAGATATATCTAAGATCCAAACACTATTTTTGTCTGTACAGTTCATATTGTCACATATTAACCCAAACAAATTAACCCAATCCAAATCTGTTTTTAAGAGCTTATAAAACACAAGGATACAACACGCCATCTGAGCAGAGCTGGTTCTTCAAGGCAAACTGGAAACTACAGTAACTTGCTAACTTAAGAGATAGGCTGGACAAGCCAATGTTAGCATGCTAACTTCAGCAGAGCATCGGCATTGCCTTCTAATACTGAAGACGGCTTAACGCTGAACATCATTTCTTCTATACTAGCAAGTAAAGAGCTGTTGGCTATGTAGCAATACAACTCAACGTGGATATGTCTCTCACACACACACACACACACACACACACACACACACACACACACACACAATGGCTGGACATGCGGTCAAACATTTTGACACCAGTGAAAAATGCAATGCCTTCCTAAGCAACACATCATTCTGACCACAATCAGATAACAGTGACACCTCACTCTCCCGGCTACTCCAACCACTACTCGATTCGGATATTGTCGGTCCTTGCAGACAAGTGCATCATTGTGTTAGTGGACACAAAGAGGCATTTTAATACCTTCTAGTGTTTACTTTTCTGCTGTGTTTGTTTGCTCCCTTTGTATTCCCCCCCTCGTTTGGACAAGCAGGCCAGAGGTATAAGTGAATAAGCCTGGAAAAAATTAGTGTTTGGGCAGCTTTAGCAATGACATAACCTAATCCTTGAGTCACCTCTGGAACTGCAGCTCAGCTGAATGGGACAATTATTTGACATATGAAAGTAAATGTACTTTTTTTTTTTTTTTATGTAAACAGGTAACATAAGAGGAGATTATCCAAATACTTATTCATACTAATTCATTAAGTTCAGCTGTTGTGCTCTTTGCCACTCAGCCTCAAAGTATGTAGCTAGAAAACTCAGAGCCTGTGGTTGAAACTGAGAGGAAGAAGGGGGCAAACTTCAGCACGGCTGAACGAATTGGTTGGATACAAGAATGAGGTCTTCTTGGCAGCTTATTCCGGTCTATTGACATGGCTGGGAAAGAGAAGGAGTGAGAGAGGGAGAGAGGGAGAGAGGGAGGGGGGGGGGAGGAGAAGGACTGACAACAGTAATGGGAAAAAAACTGACCCACACCCTTCCCTTCTACTGCTCATATTAAATTGGCCATAATGTGTGAATCAGTTCAGACGTTACAGACAGATACAAACATACCTCCATCTTTTGTAAAGGGGTACAGTGTTGTTGTATTAACACTACAACAACACAGCAACTGCATATGGCTAAGAGATAATACGCAGGGCTTAACAGACGCTCTCTTAACTATAATAATTGAAGCATATTCTTATATTGAGGGGGAAAGTCTGTGTACAATTTTAGGGCGGTTTCACAGTTATGTGTAACAGTGTAACAGTGTAAGTTACGACATTAAACGTTGCAAATCAACGTTAGCTAACGTTACGGTGCGTTACTTCACTGTCATTAAAAATGTAACCACGGGCTGTTAGCTGCGTTTAAGAGGTCAGATTAGCATCGCGGTGATAAGATATCTAACATCTGGGTGATATTACAACACGCTGTAAAGTATGTAAATAAAGACAAAACTAGCTGAGCCGCTAAGCACAGCGTCTTTGTTCCGACACACACAGCAGGGAAGCGAAGAGCTAACCTTAGCCGTTACGTTAGCTTGTTAGGTAAACGAAACCTGGATGTAACCGTTAGCGCCTGCTAGCAAGGTTTTGCTACGGGGGGGTTTCGGTATAGACATCCTCACCTTTAAAGTCTTGGTGTTTAGATCGGCGTAGGGGTCGCAGACAGCAGCAAACTGGTTGTTTTCAGTGTCTCTCTCTCGCCTTTGCTCCGGCTGCTCTTCGTCGCTGAGACGGCACCGAAGGGGAATTCTGGAAAGTGATGTCACTGCTGGCTTCCTGGTCATGGTGGCCACGTCAATCCGTGTTGACGCTGCAAGTCACGCCTCGTATCGGTCACATGAGATCTGATTCACCGGGACCGTGTAATACTGAGCGTTGTGATAAAACCCTCGTGATCCTCTGTAATCGTGGGGCCATACTTTGTACCACGAACTTTGTTTTGCTTCCCTCCCTGTTGTGTTGATGCTCTCGGGGGTCAGGGGTCAGGGGTCAGGTAAGGGTCCTTTCAGGTACCGGGCCAGCTCTGACCTTTGAGGTGAGGCTGTCTCCTGCTCAGGCTGTCTCTCAGCCTCTGCGACATTAAAAATGAGAAAATGTAGGAGAACTGTTGCAGTGCTCCACAGATGTGATCACAAACCTGGGATTCCAAATAGTAATTTTCTCTTAATTGATTGAAGTTTTCTGCACCATTTGGTGTCCACGTCTTTGTTTTGACCTGCTCGGCTGAGACATAAGGTGACAAAGCACAAAATGATATTCATCCTAAAACACACAAAGCCTGTGCAGACTGGCCCCTGGCTCCACAGACACGTTAATGTGTAACCATAACATTTACTATTAGCAAACTCACTTATTTCCTTATTAATTTAATCGTTCTGATAATTTTTTGGCCATTTTGTGCATTTATTGAACAATGATAGTCAAGGGTGACAGGAAGTTTTGGGGACAGAGACTAGGAGAATGACCTGAAAGTCCAACCTGAACCAAACTGCAGATTCACTGCTCAATCCTTTACATCCTAACCACTTGGCTATTGGGTTGAAACCAAATTCACTTTATGCACTGCGGGTCAAGGCCAACACTACCAGGGGCCCTGAAAACCCTCTTTTTATTTGGTTACATGTAGTTCCCTTAACTTCATATGTTATTTGTATAATAGGTGAGTCCTGGGGTGTTATACAACCTTTGTTGCCCCACCCTGTCAAAATCTAGTTTTAAGAGTTCATTTTAGTATTTATTTTGCTCACATGGTGCATATTCCTGTCAGTCTCTCTGTGCTCAGACATATAGAATAATAAGAGAGGGAGTGTAATAAGAACATCATCTCTCTCAAGGATATCCTGATAGTTCATACTTCAACATCCCTGGTTTGGCTCTGAGCTCATGTCATGTCACCTGATCCACACGTGGAATAGTCTTCAGTAACATAAATAGTGACATACTGCTGTACAGTAACAGACAGAAAAGGCCTGATCAAGTCAAATGGCCCAGTGGTTTGTCAGCTCACCACTTCCAAACCTGAGTGACATCCACTTGATCTATCTATCTATCTATCTATCTATCTATCTATCTATCTATCTATCTATCTATCTATCTATCTATCTATCTATCTATCTATCTATCTATCTATCTATCTTTTCACTAAGAAAGAAAATAGGAACGAAGAAATAGTACGAAGAAAATAGGAGGAAAAAAAGCATCACAGGCAGTGGAGAGCACTTCTTTTATTTTAAATATGTCATCATTGGTTTAGCCTGCATACATTAACATATCAGCACATAACTACACAGTACAGAGGTGGACTGCTGCCACACCAGTTGCAGCTTGGCCAATATGTAACATCGACAGCCACAGTCATTTACCTGACAGCCAGGCCAGCGTTATTCCTTCATTTAAACTCCATTTAAAACTATTTATTTATTTGAAATACAAAACCACTTGGATGCCCACGTGTCAGACTTCAGTTAGTTAGGCAGCGTGGTACTTTACTGACACCGGCAAAAAAAAAAAAAAAACTACAAAAAAAGAAGCACATTATCTATCATCATAGGTTATACATTAGCTTTGCTGATTCTCAGAGATAGAAAGTTGGCATCTGAAAAATACACAATTGAAGTTGTTACACAAAATAAGGTTGGGGGAGGTCACAATTTGATTGATTCCTCAACCCCCTTTTGTAAATTTCAAGCATTTCCCTTTTTTTCTAAGACAAAAAAATAATAAACTCCAATTGATGATTTGCATCACTGCAAATCCTATCCTTGCACTGTTCGACCTGTGTATGGCTTTAAATGGGGTTTAAAGACTCGGCGAGATGAGAAGGCAATAATAATAATAATAATAATAATCATAATAATAATAATAAAATCAAATGCAAAGCGTTCAACATCTATATACTAAGATATCCAGTCGGGCCTTGAACATGCAGACAGGGCAAAGTGGTGATCATGTGTCTGGCGAGAATATTGAGGCACACATTAGAACTATCTACAGCTATGATTGGTTCTCCTTCATGCCAATTACCTCAGATGAGCTTAGACTGAAAATGAAAAAGAAAACACAGTGGCACTATATAGAAATGGTAATTTTATAGAGTGAACTCCTGTGTAAGGCCTCCACTAAATTCAGCACTAAGCCTTTCCTCTTACGGAAACTTGTTTCATTGTTTTATAGTTTTAAGGGATACACATGTGTGCTTTTCATTTTCTTTTGTATCCTTTTTTTTTGTTTCTGTAATATAACAAGCACCAGCTTTTCAACATTATAATAGGAGGAAGTGTTGACTCATTAGGTATGAAAGTCACTGCTCATGGTTTATGGGTATTTTGTACTTCTTGGCGTAACCATGCACAACCAGTACTTAAAAAAAAAAAAAAAAACATAAAGAAAAAAGTGAAGCGCAGTTCAAAACAATTCAAGATTAAGAACATGGAGGTTTGTAAGGTTATGGCCCATAGTTTTTAGGAGGAAGAATATGATGGAAAAAATATAATTAACTCAATCACAGAGACAAAAGAACACAAACTGTCATCATTTGATGAAAGAAGAAGTGGAACTACGGACTCAAGCCTCTTAAAGAATCAAGTGCAGACTCTCCTAGTTTCTCTCCAGGTCACCCAGATAGGAAGTCACCTGTGAAGACAGCAAGAGAGAAAGTTCAGGATGAAGCACAAACAAAAGCCTCAGGTCGATGGTCACTTCACTCAACACTGAGATTAACAGGTTGGTACCAAAAACATCATCTTTCTGCAGTAACACATTAGCATGCAGTTAATTGGCTTTGGGTTTTTTCTCGCGGCAGCTATAAGGCAGAGCTAAAATCTGTAAACATCCAGCCAAACTTGTTTTGTTGATTGTGCAGATTAAATGCAGATGCTGAAGGACTTCAAATGACCATGAATGTGCAATAAATGCATGTTGTGTGACTACAAATCAATTATACTCAACATTACTCTTTTTACTCTTCAAAGACCATTTTTCAGAGCATGTTTTCATACTAATTTTTTTTTTTTTTTTTTTTTTTTTTTCAAGATGTCCAGTGTTCAAGATGCCCTGTGCTCGGAAAACAGGAAATAAAACAGTCACTGTGGATTAATAATCTAAACTCTCTCCAAGTTTATTTTCTTTGTATAGTGAAATCAAACAACACCCTTGGCCGAAGTGAGGATGTGCTGGTCATACCACCATTTACAACAATGAAATCTGAATTGAATTGACTCGATCAGTTCATCAGTGGATTAATTTGCAGGAGTGAAGAGAATCCATTTCCATTTAAAATGCCTATTCACCAATAGCAAAGTGTCTTGAAAGTGCTGACAGAGAAAATCAAAAGTGGAGATAGCTATTGTAGATTGTTAGCTGTGTTGCACCATCCACTCTTATTTAAGCTCCTCAGCTGATGTAAAGTGCTTCACAAAAGAGGAATGGTTTTCATGTAGTTGTGGGACAGGACCATGGTACTTCCTCCCTTGAAAAAACCAAGGTAGTGCCAAGCTACCCAGGTTGCTAGCTGGCGGTTCGAGAGCTCATTAGCTTGGAGAGCATCTTCCATTTTTTTTTAAGTTTAAGTTTCGTGGCTCATAGGTTCCTTCTCTCAGTGGCTAAATGCGGCTGGTAGCTGTACAACTTTGCCAGCTCTTGTTACTCTCTTGTTGTTGACTTGTAACCTGTTAGAGTTGTAACTTGAAATGCCAATACAGTGGAACAAGTGAATTAAACGTATTTTACAGAGATAAATCTGCCACAGATTGTACACTTGCCACTGTACAAAATAAGTGTATAATATGTTTTATGGACCAGTGCATACATTTTGTTTCTGTACAGCACAGAAATAGAAGCTCCATCCTCCATCCATCAATCCTCCACCCAACACAACAACAATGAGTCAAGAGGCTGCTTTAATAGCCAGTTTTTATCAGTGTCACTTACATTTAATTACACAGGGGAGGAGTAAACAGCACAGAAAACAAAGAAGCTCGGGCATCTACTGTGACTGACTAGCTCTAGCCCGCTCCCAGCTTGCTAGTGTGTTAGCTCAACAGAAATGGCTACACTACAATGCAGAAGTTCACCAGCTAACACCTGTTTCGCTGTGTGACTCTGCCCTGAAAAGAAACCAACAGATTACTTACACAACACAAAAAAATAGGCTGTGGATTTGTTTCATTCCAAACCCAGCAGCTCAACGTCAAAGATGAGGGTGGCGTTGGGAGGGATGATGCCCGGGTGGCCTTTGTTTCCATACGCGTAGTCAGGCGAGCAGGTCAGCTTGGCCCTTTGCCCCACACTCATCTGGAGGTAGGAGGATGCAGAGACAACAGGTGTTATGGGACGGTCAGATCGTACAGATGGAGGAAATATCTCACTAACTCATAATTCTTAAATTTATTCAAAATTTGTTCAAATCTATAGCTGCGCCTCTGCTGTACTGGCCTGATGTTTGCAGTTATTAATGGAAACCTTACTTCGTTAAACCTCAATAATGGAATTGTGACAATAAATTCATGTATTTCAGCAGATAAAATAACAATAATGGCATGACTCTGTCTGTAACAATTAGATTCATCAAAAGACGTCTATTTCATATGTACAGTTCAGCCTACCTGCACCACTCCCTCCTCCCAGCCTCGGATGACTTCCTGCTTGCCGATCTTGAACCTGAAAGGTTTGTCCCTGTCGCGGGATGAGTCAAACTTGCGTCCATCTGTCAGGGAGCCTGGGAACAAGGAGATGATTAGAAGTGGGTACAGAGTAATGAAAAAAATGCAGCAGCTGCACAGCCTTTTACCTCTGTACATCACTAAGAGGATCCCTGCCTGCTCCAGAAATTGTTTAAAATGATGGGAAAACACTGCTCTGCAAAGATAAAACCTAAATATAAACACTGGAAACAAATAGATCCTCCAAGCTTGTCTGACATCCATCTTCCCTGCTGCGTGTATATTGAGAGCGCAAATGAAGGGATTCCAAGGATCTCAGAAATAGCTTCTGCAGCTGTCTGCAGGGTGGGTTTCAGTGTGACAGTCAGGAAAACGCAACCATCAGTCCGCAGAATAGCTCCCCTCCAAGACTATTTACACCGTCGCTATTACTGTTATTAGCACCAGCAAGGCAGCGCGATGGTTTGGGGTAGTGTGTATGTGGGAGCCGGCGCAACATTGCAAATTTTGTTAGGCACATCAGGGGGGCGGCAGACAAGATGCAGCCTTTAATCCAGGCAGTGGAGTGGGTGTCCTGTCCTCTCCTGGAAATCTAGATAGCAGCCTAATGGAATTATCTGTGAGAGCTGAAAGGTACTGTCCAAGTATAAAGGCAATATGCATCAATACGCTGCTCTTACTAACTCACCACCACACAACACAGTGCTGACATTTTCTCACATCAACCATTTCCTGCAGGCAGAGCCTTTCCAAAAAATCCAGTTTTGATCTTTCCTTGTCGACTTCATTTAAAAAGGCTTGTGTAACAGACTATCCTGTTTCATGTCCCTTTTAAAGGCTGCTTTGTGGACTGACAGGAAGGGAGGCAGCCCAGAGAGGAAATCCTGTAGTTTGTGTGATATAAAAAAACAAAACAAAACAATGCAGGCTCATGCCTAAAATGAAACAAAAACACTTCACTGTGCAAGGCCCGATTCAGGTCTTACTTCATGTTAATGTTGAAGCAAAGAGGCTTGTATTACAGACAGAGTTATGTCTGTCTCACCAGGCAACATGGCTTAGACCAGCTCTGCCAAAACCAAGAACAGGTGCAGACAAATTTAAGGTTGGGAGGCAAAAGCCATCTGAAATCCCAATTTGCTAACAATGCTACATGTTTCACTATTGGTACTGTATTTACATTGTACATTGTCTCTTAATACATTTCATGCTATGCCAGCCTGGCTCCGGGAATAGCAATATTTCTCCAACTTTTCGCTCCAGACAGATATTGCTCGACATCTATTGGATTAGTTGCCATGATCAGGTTGACACTCTGGTTTTCAATGCCATGAAACTCAAGTCCACCTGTGGATGAACTGTAATAACTCTGGTAATCTGCTGACTTCTCCTCTGGCAACATCAACAGCTCAAAATTGTATTTGTCCATTAGCACTCCCATCAGCCTCGGCTGTAGTTTATGTTTAAGTATGTTTAAGCAAAGCAAATGTTAGCATGCTGATATGCTAAACTATGAGGGTGCATGTGGGAAATATAAAAACACTGACACGTGATCATTATGAGTATGTTAGCATGAAGACATCAGCAGATATAATTGGAGCTGAACTGATTAGTTGACAAGTAGAAAATTAATCAGCAAACACTTTGATGGCCAGTTATAAAAATTCTAAGCAAAATGGCAAAAATTCACTGGTTCCACTTTGTCAAATATGAATATTCGTTTTTTTTTTGGTTTTTTTTTGTCTTAATTAGCAAATGTTAGCATGCTTACACGCTAAACCATGAAGGTGAATGTGCTAAACATAGGCCACCTGCTGAACGCTAACATGTTAACATGATAGCATGTAGAAATCAGCATTTAGATGAAAGCCAGTGTGGGTGAAGACACTCCTCTTGTCAGGAAATAAAGAGCTGAAACAGTTAGTCAGTTAATCCATTAGTCAACTAGTAGAAAGTTAACCAGCAAGTACTTTTATTACTGTTTAAATCATATGTTTAGCAACAAAAATATGAAATGTATGAAAATTCGCAACATATGAATATCACTGGTTCTCTAGTCTAGTTTATCTTTGTGTTTTGATACTGTCTATTGTCTGTTGATCAGACATAACAAGACATTTAAAGAGTCAACTTGGGCTCTGGATGACTTTCGTGGGCTTTCCCTTTATTTGTTGACATTCTAAAACCAAATAATGAATTGAGATAATCCTTAAATGAATCAATATTGAAAATATTCATTAGTTGCCATCCTTGCTGTAACACTGTATATTGGCCCTTTAACTGTTTCATGGTGACACAAACTAGACATAAAGACTCTAAAGCTACATTTGATATCAGGAGTCCCTACAGGAATAATTTAGTGGGATCATTTAGAGGAGGTTTAGAGAGAGTAACTGAAACGTATAGTGTCATCACAATATTGTGTGTCTGTGGAGAAAATATTAGAGGTTTAATACAGGGAGTCTGCCATTATTTCTGTAGCCCAGACGGTTATAATCCGCTCAGCCAAACGCCACCGACCCCCCCAGAAACTCCAACAAAGACAGAGAAGCGCAGGAAATCAGACGGGATTTAAAACCCCGCTGTCTGATCTGACTGTCTGTTTATCTGTCTGACTGATTTGTCTGTCTGTCTCTCTGTCTGTCTGGGGCCTCTGAGTGAACCCCGCGGCGGAATCCGTCTGCGTCTCCTTTATCTCCCTCTAATTCTCTCCAGACCAGACAAATGGCCACATTATCCACGGATCTTGATGAGACTGTAATGGAGCGCTTGGCCCAAACTGGAGCGCGCATTATTTTACGCAGTGATGAATCCAGAGCGCTGTCCCCCGGACACACCACCACCACCACCGCTGCAGCTGATACACTGTTATCATCACCCCTGAATATGCTCAAGCCAAATCAGCTTCCAGGAAGGGAAAATGTGGTGAAGGGGTTAAATTTTCATGCAGCCCAGTCGGTGAGTGACAGCCTCTGCCTCTTTGCCCTACTGACAAACCACTGGCTGGAAGCTCTGAGGCTGAAACATGTCTGCTGGCAGAGTTTAACACAGCCTTTAGATGTGTCCTGCAGTGTCACCATAACCGAGTGTTCCTGTGAGGATTTACAGTTTTTGCTCTGACACTTGCACCACGTCTGGATGGTTTTCACACGGGTGTAGGAGACAGTTGCCCACAGCCGTCACTCCACTTGCACGGCCTTCATGAGTAGAAATGCCCAGCTGGAGTAGCGAAATGTGCAGGATTTGTCCATGCATGCAGAAGAACAAGTTGCTTATTTAAAACTCACCAACATAATGCACCACGCACGTCTGTCCTTTTTTGGGGAAAGTCCTTCCTGTGGGGAAACCAAAGAGGCGCTTAATATAACGGGCGTGTGCAATTAAGGCGGTGTTTTCTGCGGCTGTAGTAGATACATGCAAACAGAGAAGTGCAAACATGCACCGAGTCATTCACACAAACATGTCCCCATTAGTGCGGTCGCTTTACCGTCGCCCGGGGTTATGGTCTCGATCTCGACTCCCATTTTCTCGCGGTGTGTTCTGGAGCTCTCTCCCCGCACCCGGTAACACTCCTCCCGCAGTCCGTCTGTCTGCTGCTCCGCCGGATCTCTCTCTCTCTCTCTCTCTCTCTCTCTCTCTCTCTCTCTCTGCAGGGAGACCAGTGTCAAACTATCTTCAAACACAGCAACGCTTCCGGTCATCATCTCCAAAGTAAAAGCCGGTGGTACTATGCGCCCCCCCCCTGGCGGCCACAGAAATAATCCATCTAAATCAGATACAATAATATAATATAATAATAACAATACACATAACTATAAATAGTGTATATGAATTTTTCTTCCTATGAAACTTAAGCTGTGACAAGGTGTCAGACTCTATTCATTAACATTACTGTTAATATATTCCAACTAAATTTGATATTTAGTTGGAATATATTCCACCAGATGGTGCGGTCATAAAACAAGTGGAGAAGTGATTCTAGTTCAGTTTATGTTCATACAGACATTAAGACATTGTGTAATTATCCTAACCACAGGTGAAGAAAGTCTTCTCTTAAATGCTTGTTTGTGCGTCAGTCATATAGATATTAGCATTTTCATCAAACATCTCAGAAACACAAATCACTAGTCACTATTAAACATGCTGCACATGCCCCACAGTGCCACCAATGCAGGCATGTGCTGACTGAGCTTTAACAAATTTGTAAATAACCTAATTATATAGATTGAAATGATCCGGACCCCTTGAAATATGGGCCCCCAGGGAGTTCCCTGTTTTGCTCGGTTGGTAATCCAGCTTGTTTTACACTCCTGGGCCAGTGACAGGATCGTTAGACGAGAAAAAGCTTTTATTTTGAAGGCATATCAAGTATGTTTTTCTTGTAACTATGGCTAACTTGATTCATGGTAGTGTGTACACTGTCCTAAGTGTGTGTGATGAGTGCTTTTTTTCACATTTGAGGTTAGAGTATAAAAAATTTAAATCTCATTGACTCATTATGAACTCAGACATACATATACATACAAAGACACACACACACACACATATATATATATATATATATATAAAATATTAAAAACAGGCTAAATAAGCTGTGATGAAAGGAAACAGATGAAACAGATGACAGTGCACTCACTACAGGCTGCTTTGAAGAACACTGCAGTGTAAAACTAATGAAAAGCGCGAGCGGGCAGAGAGGAGAGGAGCTGTCAGAGATGGTGCTAATTTAGGTGAACAGCTGAGTCAAAGCATCCCACTGTCCCAGCAGACACTCAGATACTCTCTGCTCACATCACCACAGCAAATCTGCAGCCATAGCAACACCTGCATCTTACTTCCTGTAGAAAACAATAACAGCAGGTGCTCACAGTATCCACTCATTATCTACTCTGGTCTAACTGACAGAGCAGTGAAATACTTTCACCTTCTAGCTTTTCAATTTTCTAACCCTCTTCATGGTTCATTGGATTACAGCTCAACAGTTGTTGTTATGCAGAGGTCACTGTAGAAGAACAGCTAATTGGCTCCAGTGCCATAGCGTGTCCATGTGGGTGTGCATATCCAAGCAGATAACTGATGGTTCAAAGGAGGAAAGTATTTGAAGTGGATGCTGTGTACCGACTGGAATTGACACTGACTATAACCTGAGGTGACCTCAGGCTTCTTCAACCAAACCAGAGCAACACAACAGAGGACCAGTAGTTGCCGAAGATGCCAACATTCACTTACCTGTGCTGCAACTATACCGCATGTTTGTATCATATGTTTTGCACCAAAGAGTTCTGTCATGAGATTTATGGCATAGCTTTTAGGTTCACTTTTGAGAACCGTTATAGTATAAAAATATAAACACTGGGTATTTTTGCAGCAGAGCCAAAGCGGGACATGATGTAAAAGCAAATACCACAGCATTTGGCTAAATGTATATGGAAATTAGAGGTAAGAGATTAGCCAAGCCACATTAACCTCAACCAACAGATACGATCACTGGAAAGAATCCAAAATTTGATCTGACATGTGAAACTCATCACATCATGTCACATCAGTCTCATGTTCATAGTTTCCTCTCACTCTTCTGTCCTAAAGCAGCTGCCACTCAGAAGAGGACATATGGTGAAACAGAGCAATGCTTAACCACAGAGGTCTGGTTCTCTGACAGCATTCAGGCTCTGCTCTGGATTTTCCCTCCAGGCAACACACATGCTGCCCTCCCTTCTTCATGGAGGTTGCCTGGGCTCTCAAGAAAACTGCAGATGATGCTCGGGGCTGAAAAATGTCCCACAACTCCTTCAGATCCTGGCATTAAACAGAATTGAGCTGTTTTTATCAGGGATAATGCTCCAAAAGCGCTGCCGGAACTGACACTCAGATAATGCAGGAAAAGACTGTTCTTTGTTGTACAGATAGAAAAAAAACATGTAGGTTCACTGTTGACATTAAAATGGTAATTTGACGGTTTTGTCAAAGTTTTCCTCGACAACAATACTAAAAATGTGATTATTAGGTGAATTTATTATGATGTAGTAACTTAGTCTTATTTTGGTTTCACATTTAAGTCACATCAAGGTATTCAATGGATTTTGGAAACGTAAAAGTGTATAAAAAGGTCTATCCTAACACCAACACAACAAAAGCAGTGTTTAAAAGGTCATCCATGTCATGACATGAATTGAGTATAAGAGCAACAAAATGCTCAGGTTGCTGCAATTCCCCTTTATTTCCACATTTAAAAGGAGCCATATGTAGGTTTTTGCTTTTGCTACATTGCTAACGTTCAAGCATTAACGGATGTTTAGTTACGTTCATTCATTTACTCACCAAGAGCTGTCTCCCCTGAGGGAAAACCAATCCTATTAGTTGGGTTGCTTGCTTCTATCAAAGTTAGCATGCTAACCAACTAGCCCCAGTCTGCTCACTTTCAGACAGTCAGTGTGGCACCCATGCTGCCCTGAGGAAGCGGCGCTGCTCAGAGGACAAATTATAAACCTTGTGTATTGTAAAAACAAGAATGGCTGAAGCTCAAAAGCTCCTTCAACCTATAGACTGTTTATAGAAGTAGACATGAATGTAGTCAATCAAGTCAATGCTCTAGTGTCATTCTATGTAGTGACCACGAGGAGGCAACTCCACCGGCTGGAAAAAGAAGTCCGATTGTATTGTAAGTCTGTGAAAATGTCCCTACTTCTCCTTTGATTTATTAGCTCAGTAAACGTTTTCCTAATCAGTTTATGGTCTCAGTCTCTAGTTTCAAGTCTTCAATACAACATGATGTTAATTTTTTAAATGATGGTCCATTTAGAGGAAAATAGATCATAAAGCAGGGGATGAATTAGGGGGAGTGGCTGGTCATCCACCCCTCACTCCTCCTCAGCTCCACCAAATATGGTTTCTTCTGGTTTCAAAAAACCAAGATGGCTGACAGACAAATTACAAACTGGAGGCTTCAAAACAGCAGCTCACAAACCAAAGGGCGACGTCATGGGGGGTGGCTTTTACCACATCTACATAAGTTAGACACATGTTGTTATCGGTCTCTTGGTTGTGTCTAGTCTGTGCAGATTAAACTGCTTTAAAGATAAGTGCCCAAGGTGATCTGGTAGTTTAGTTCTTGTCAATGCACTGATCATTACTGAGAAATCAACCCCAATCTTTGACACTTGTTTCCATGTCTGTTATTTTACAAAGGTGCTGAATACTACAATAAAAACACGGGACAATTAAATTCTTTATACATCAACCATAAAATGGATTTATTTTACCAGAGGTCCAAACATATTTCTGTGTTGCCCAAGGATGCATAGAAGATGTCAGTGTGTCATAGGAATTAAACTTCCACTACTACAAACCAGAGTTTACAATCTAGATCTTCCTTTGTTTGACCATTGGTTTAACAATAAAGCCATGTGTGGCTGTAATGTTACACAATATCAAAGTGTGTAACTGGGACAATCTTACAATCTGTAAAGGAAAAAGAAAGGAGGAAAAAAAAAAAAGCAGCTTAAAAAAATAATTCCATCTGGATTTGAACAAAGGGACGAGTGTGTTAGTGGAGGTCGATAAAGGACAGTAAGGCTACTGGTATAAGTTGGTTTGGAGAAAAAAATGCCTCAGTGTTTTGTGATACTGTTACACTTTTCACTCCAAGAAGAGGATGTGGAGAGAGAAGGAAACTTCCACAAATCCACTGTCGTCATGTACTTTTAACTTAGTAAGACTAGTATCCTTATGTTGTTCTGGTTTGCGCTGCTGCGGAGAAACAAACTGGGAGTCTGTCGCTGCTCTGGTGAGGCTCCAGCATCTAATGGTGAACGTAGCTGAGGGGCCAAGGTTAGGTTGATATAGAAGGAAAAGTGGGGGAGCGTGTTAATGGAAAATAGAGCCAGGTTTAGTGAACATCTCTGCAACCCAACTGCTTGTCAGTCAGCTGAACTGCTGCTGTGTTTTCATGCTTTAACCGTCTACTGTTGTCAAGTAAACACATCCCCATCACAACCGCAATCCAACAGCATCTGCAGCTTCACAGAACTCTGAGAGCTCTCTATTCCATTTTGGAAGATTTTTAGCCCTCCCCCATTACTGCCCATCACAGACCACACAGGGGTGAAGGGTAAGAGTGGGGAAAGGGGGGGGTGGTGGTCTGGAGGAGCAGAATGTTACGTTTCATTTTAGAAAAACAAAAATCAGAAATTAGAAGTCCATACATAAGTCCGTGTTTTCTCCTCCCTCAGAAGGGGCAGCAGGTTTCACATGTGGCTGCAGTGCTCAGCCACACCACCAGGGCTTGACCTTACACCCCCCCTCACTTTAGCCGCTGGACGATGACAGCATTCAGGAGGTTAGCCTGCTGCAGCGTCTGGCTCTCGTCTGACAGCTCCTTGTTGGGAAAGGTGGTCATGAGGACAAACTCTCTGGCAGCCATGGCGGGCCGAGCTGCAACCACAAACTGGCGCACATCAGACACCCTGAGGGACACAGCGATATATCATTAAGAAAAACATGGGATTTTATTCCTCAGATACTGTAGAAATCTACAAATAACATTTTGTCCCTACTACAGCAGCTGTATCTCCTTAATGCAGCATCTGTAAATATAATAGCTTTCATTAAAATTCACTTTTGTTTTGTGACTCATCATTCAACATTATTGACAAAATGACCTCTTGTCCTCTGCAAGTTAAGAAACTCAGCATGTGCAGGTGATAATGAGCAATCTCATTTTTGGCACATGAATTGAAGCAGATACATTTACTGTAAACAATTTTATCTTTTCAGAAATTATTTGTTTTAAATTAATCTTCTTCACGTTTCACAAGTCTATGATCTCTGAACTCAGCTGAACCGTCTGCACCAGGTTGAAGTTGAACCTCAGACACTCTATGTTGGGAGTTTAGGTGATCTCCACAGGAAACAGACTACCACTATGCTTTCATTTTTCTCTTTTGCTACTTTTTCGCCTCTGTCCACATTAGTCTGGAGTTTGTGCCCAAACCCTGAGCATTTCTTGTATTGTAGTCTGGACAGGCAAAAACGGAGACCTTCGAAAACAATGATGTAGTCACACCTGGTTGCCTGCTAATTGGGTCTTATCAGCTTGGACCACCAGAGGTGAAAGCAAAGTAAACTGTGTCACTGACCTTGCTGTGCTTTGCTAGCAGCTATTGTGTAGTGACATTCTACATGTGAACACTCAGCCGTCTTTGTGTCCCTTGCTTGTTGTATTTTCTGCAGCGTCAGGTGAGAGCAATGAGAGTAGACAATCTGTTTCCTGTTAACACCCTCGCACGCAGTTTACATGAATGGTCACGCGTGTGTGCGTTTTCAGGTGTGTTGGTGTGGACGCAGATCGATATGGAGCTAAAACACTCGTCTGGATGGATATCGCTTTCATTTTAAAAACAAAAACTCAGCAGTGTGGACATAGCCTAAAACCAGTGTAACCAGCTGTTTGAGGATACGAGGGTAAAGAGAACACACACCCAAACCAATGTCAAACTTCAAACTATTTTACTATTTTATTGTTGACATAACTGCACAAAAGAAAAGCAAAAAATGAGCAATGATAAATTCTGGTTTCATTTTGAGACCTTTAACCACACTGATGTTAAAAAAAAATCTTTGATGCATCTACACAGAGTAGACATGTTTTTCTTAGACTCAATATGTGCAGGTCTGCAGTTATAAACCGCTTGGTAAACATTTACAAAACAAAAGTGGATCTGTTCAGACCTTCATGTAGATGCTTCAAGTTAAAGAGAGTGTGTCAGTTACCTGTGGGTGTGGTTGAACTTTTGGACCAGCCTTCCCCCGTCGGCCAGTCGGATCTGAATGTTAGTGACGGGCAGGGAGGGGTCGAGGTTCACAGAGGCGCTGGCTTGGGCCTCGTTGGCAGCCTGGTCCTGCTGGGAGGTGGCCGGAGCTGAGACTAACTCTGGGGTGGCACTGGGGGAGGGAGGAAGGTGAAATTTACTCGGGCCTCCTACATTGTTGAGCTATGGTCATGATGAAAAACATGCTTGGTAGATTTATTGCTTTTTAACACCTGTAGATACCAGTAGGTCTTTTCACAACAAACAGAAAAAATTCTAACAAATGTCTAAAAATATTCAAGACTTCTGTAAATGAAATTTCAGACTTTTCAATACCTTACAAAGCCTTTAAGAGATTTTGCCGCAGACCTGCAGATATCGGGCTCCTGCTTTAAGCCTATATGTGACTAATGAGCTGCTCTTAAAGCCTGACCCTCTACTTTGCTGTAAGCAGTTTAATAAATGCGTCTTAAAAATTATTACTCCATATTTAGTATTTAAGTCAGCTCTTTTGTAAATTCTCTGAAGTGTAATTCTTTGAGGCGTGATAAAAAACAAGGCCCCGCACTGAAAGTGAAACAGGAGCAGTGCTGCTTCAGTGGAGCTGGGCACAAATTAGGCATCATTTTTAAATGTAGTTGTTAGACCTTGCATTGAATGCAGGTGCTGCTGTTTGAGGTTTGAGCTGTACAGAGAAACAGTACTGAAACCATGTTTAAGAAATAACAAGACTGCTCAAGCTCACCTTCCTAGCTTCTGTCCTTCACCTTCAAAGGCCTTGAAGGCCAACCTGGGTTTGGTAAAATCCTCATCCCTGTGGTCCTCCATGTCCAGGTTGACCTGGCCCCCCCGGGACCGCTGCCTCAACTCCAGGGGGATCTCCCTGCAGGGTGAGAACTAGCACGTGAGCGGTGGCTTAATTATGTTAATGTGGTTCCATTCAGGTGAGTGAAACACCAGTACACGTTTACATATAAACACCAAGGACACAGTGTGTCCTCATGGCCGTATGATGAGCAGACTGAAGGAAATGGATCAAGTTGGCAGAATATTCTCACCCCCTTCTGATTGCCTCAAGGAAGTTGGCATTTCCAGGATCGTTGTAGTTTCTGAGTTCACCGTTATCCAGACTGAAGCCTGTCTTCCACAGTTTGAGCACCACATGTACCTAACACACAAGCACAGACATCATTTATGGCCTTATATGGAGGACATCCTTTAATATGGATGTGAAACGTTTGAGTTGTGTGTATCCGGGTGTATACAGCTTGTACTTCATCCAGCAAACAGCCTTTAACTTGTCCTCTATACAGTTTACTACCAAAATAACTTCCAGCAATCAAAATCATAGCATCCCAAGCTCCACTGCAGCGATGCTGATACCAGCTCACTCCGTGCTGAGCTGCAGCCTGCATGCTCAAAAATACAGCAACAGACTAAGATCTGCTTTATGTGGCCCACGTCTAGATATTTTTAAGGATAATGACACGTGTCATGTGCGTTGTGTGTCAAAAACCCAGAAATGCTGAAGGTCCAACATAATTAGAGGTCCAGACATGGTGAATCAAATGTCACGGCTACAGTTTGTTATGTAATTCAACTCGTGAGAGCAGGAATGCCTTCAGTATTAGATTAATGATTAGCAGGTCTGCTGGAAAAACCATGACTTAATCATACTCCATCTGTCACTCTGTTTTTCTTTCAGTGCTGAAAATGGAACAGTACATGAGGGATTTCATCTATAGAGTCAACAACATGAATCAATGCACATGAGGATAAGAGTCATATGTCTAAAGAAAAAGTTCCAGCAGGACACACGTCAGACGTTTGACAAAATGAATTTTCACAATAAAAGTGACATGTCTCAGCTTCAGTTTGAGTAGGTTTACAGCAATACAGAGATAACTAAGTGGGAGATATAGACCTATTAACACAGTACATAAAGTTCAGTGGTTCAAAAGTAACTGGGCCAACCCATGGTCGCATTACAAATTGATTTGTGAGCTGCCATTTTGAAGCCTCCAGTTCATAATTTGTCTGCCAGCCATCTTGGTTTTTTGAAACCTGAAGAAACCAGATTTGGGGGAGAAGATGGAGCTGAGGAGGAGTGAGGGTGGATCTGACCTGCTCTGTGTGGTACATTCTGTCAGTCTTACAGTAGCCATGCCCTAATGCATACCCTGCTTTAATGACAATTTTCCTCTAAATGGTCATGTTGTATTGAAGAAAACTTTTACTGGTAATAAATCAAGTGAGAAATAGGGACATTTTCACATAGACTACAATTCTGACTTTTATTTTTACAACCAGCAGATGGTTGTCCTATCTAATGATGGATAGAATGCAGGTTTAGGGCTTTTCAGCAATGGCTTCATTTTTCAGCCCCAGAGTTAACATCAATTTTTATAAACACTCTATAGCAGACGCATATGAAGTTGAACAGAATCATCATATTTAACATTCGTGGAAAATCCTATGCAGCCAGGACTTTGTGAAGTCAGGATGCTGCAGATATCAGCAGACACTTCCCTCGTGATGCTCTCCCACAGCTTCACTGCAGCCTCTTTCACCTCCTGCTTTTTGTGGGGTTTGCCTTCAGTATATGGAATGGTTTTGAATTTATTGAGCCTCATCACAATCTTCTGCACTTATGCAATCTTCTCTTTACTCCACATATTGACAGAAACCAGAGACTGAGACCATTTAAATGATGAACACTCATCCCTCAGTATACTCTCAGCCACATGTGGAAAAACTACCACTGACCTGAAACAAAGATAATAAATATTTAGCAGCCATGTGTCCAATCATATTTGAATCTCTAAACATTGTGCACCATGTGTCAAATGTTGTATATTCCCCACATTGTTCTTTCTACATTGATGTAAACCTACTCAACGTCTTACAGCTAAGATTTGGAATTTAATCCATTATTGTATGTCAATCTGAATGTGTGAAATCTGAGCCCAAAATACAATAATATTTAACTAAACTATATCTCAGTTTGCGTTTCTACTTCTGATGCTCCAGAGAAACCCCAAGCAACCTTGACATTCCTGGACTCCCAAACACCCCCAGTACAGTGTTAGACACATGATATCTGAATAAATATAAACACAAACGAGTCCTGAAGTGAGGGGCATTGTCAGGAGAGACAATCATAGTCTCTCATATGTCGGAGATGGCTGGGGGGGTTCTTTGGTTTCTATTGACTGGAGAGTCATGAGAGTCAGGTTAAATAGTGCCAAGGACACAGGAAACAGGAAAAGAAAAAACAGGAGCCACCAGGATCTGTACTCACATCCTGTTGGCTGTTGGAGGCTTGCCTCTCTCCAGCCACGTAGGTGGACTCCTCCTCTGGAGCTGCTCCTAATCTGTAACCTCCTCCCACAAAGGCCTAAGTGATGAGAGGTGATGATACAAAGAGAAGCACAAAACATAAAACCATCATCAAGAGGAAGGAGAATTACAAAGACAAAACTGTCGTAAAATTACCCACCCACTGATTTGAGCAAAAGCAAATTAAAGTACATACACGTTGCAGACAAATCTGTTATAAAAAGGTACAAAATATGAGAGTGCAGAAAGAGTAGAGTGACATGCACATGAACATTGTTTTCAAGAGCCTCTCTATACCTTAGCTTTACTGGGCTCTCCTGGTCCTCTCCCGCTCCGGTCCAGAGGAACTGCTCCATGTTCTCTGGCACCTTTGAACAGATCCTCCACCACTTCATTGGAGCTCTTCTTCTTGGGGGGTCCAACGATCTGCTGCCCACTGCGCTCTGACCCCCCCGCAAAAAACCTGGATGGGAACATACAAATGTGTAACTATCAAGACAGGACCAGGAATTCTTCCGCAAAATATTCTGAGACATGTTGAGGAAAAATAAGATGAACGATCAGTTAAGTAAGGTTGTTATAGTAATTACTGTGATCTACGAGTGGCTCACTGTACATCATGTGATAACTTGACTTTCACACATGCACATTGCTGTGTAATGTTCATGTAAAATGTACATGTTGGTCTCATATCTGAGTCGCTTTTAAATAAAATTCAGATCAATAATATTATTAGCTTATAACTATAAAAAAAAATAAGACCTTTAAAGAGGGACAAGTCTGAATCAAACCCCATCAGATCAAGATCCCGTTCTGCTTTTTAACATCATTATGATTAATCATCACTTGATCATCCCCTCCTTGAAGAATAATAAAACCAGGAAACACTGAATGAGCCAGTTTAAAGCTGATGATGACATTCGTCTCACTTCTTTTTAGTACAGAGATAAAAAAAAGTATTCTACACTAACAGTGAGTATCTAATCAGTCAGTCCCTCTATACTTTCAACATTCATTGATGCCTACTGCACAGTTGAATGAATGAAAATCCAGCAAAACACATAGTGCATCTAAACAAGTAGGAATTATTTAAGTCATATTATTTGTCTGCATTAATGTTATTATGAAATATAGTATAGAAACAAGAACGCTGATCTTGGTTAATGTGTCACTCGGCTCAAAACATCTTCCTCTGACCACATCAAAGGACAAATGTGTCCACTGTTATTGTTGTTTTCACTGGGTCATGTGCAAATGTGGAATGAAAAGAGATCCAAAGGAAATGACAGCACCGTGTCAATTGTAATGACATTCCTGGAGCACTTGCTCGTACACACAAATCATAAGTGACGTCACTTTGAGAGAAGTTCACATTCTCCCCACTACACAGTTGAACAATCAGTGTATGAAGAGGGAACACTGATCAGACCATCAGTTTCAGAAAGTGACAGAAATCATTTAACTCTGCCCTCCAGCTCCATTGTCAGAAAGGTGTGGGGGCTGTTTCAGACACAACTGACAAGCATTTGGTTTAACGCACACTGACCCCTTTAGAGGTTGAGCAGGAAAAAAAATAATACCACAGGCTGATCAAACTCACTATTTGTAGCTACAATATGTAAATTGCTCTTTACAGAAAGACACTAGCACATTTTAGTATGCATTGTTTCAACGTGTGCACAGGCAGCACTTTGAGGAGACATCAGATAATACAGTGCGAACAGACTCAAATGTATCTATGCATTTTCTATATAACGGTCTCTCAATAAAACAATTTCTGTTCTTTAGTTCAGCTTGCTTACTGATGCAAATCGAAATAGACCAAAAGGCCATTTGCAAACCTACACATTCCCTCAACAAGCAGTCCACTGCAGTCTGCTCCAGCAGCAGAATCTGTTGATGCAGCAGAAAACCATCAACGACCAGCCCACAGTGAATGAGGTGAGAACAAAAATAGCTTGGTGCATTCTGGATTCACACCAACTAGGCGTGTAACACTGTGAGAAGGTACAGGATGTCACATCCATTTAGGTGGATCAGAAAGACACCCAAGGGCTACTGTTACAACACACACTGGGCAATGTCTTTATTTATTAACTTGCCTCTTTGTCCATTTTAATCCCTGATCCACTCTGAGGTGTCCTTGGTAATGAAACTCAATCCCAACCACAGCCATGAGAGCGTTTTGCTAACTACTCTAAATCTGATCTGTGAGTTTCTCAAGGAAGGAAAAAATATGTATGTAAAAAGAAAACAGTGGGACTTCAACTCACCTTTGGCCTTCCTCCTCATCACTCTCCTCCTCTGCCCCGTGCCTCAGATCTCTGAAGGAGGTGACTCTGGGCTGAGAGCTGATGTCACAGAAAAATAAAGGGTCGATGCATTGAGTTGTCTGTCACCAAATCATACTGGTGACGAACAATGATGGTGACTGATGGGAAAACCGCTGCAAAGAATTATGGCCTGGGGACATTTGCTCATCTATACTGTCAGCCTTTGCACATATGAAGAGGCAGCGTATAAGTGTGACATTAAATTTTCATCTGAACTGATGTTTTGCTAAAAACATTACCTGGGCCCTGCAGACCGGGACACTGAGGAGCCTCCCTCAGGTTGAGGAAGTGTCACTATGTCGTCATCAGCTCCATCCTCATAGAAACTGCCCAATGCGAGCTGGGAGGAGACACAAACATCATGGCAATGTCACAACAAAATCCAGACAAACAGCTCAGCTGCAACAAGTGTCATGTGCGACCTTTCAGACAACATCTCAGCCAGAGTCAGACGGTCTACGTCTGAGGTTCCTGAGATCGTCTTTTCATGCCAACAACCTCAGCGGACTGACTTATTTAGGCCACAGTTTCCCAGCCAATACACTCATTGACTATCAGTGGAAGCGCTGGCCGATTGGGAAAACCAACTATAACAGTCGCTCAGTTTCATTTTCTTTGTGTATCACACTTTTAAAATGGAGGGCTGACGCCTTCGTTTCTATTTTCCTAACTGTAATAATGTGCATCATGGGGAAATGGCTCGACAGCATTAGGAGCTAACCGGTTTCCTTTGCCAGGTTCACCAAACTAACATTAACGCAGCGTTTTATCGTTACGTGCTAATGCTAGCTAACACGGTTCAATGGGCTGTCGGCAGACTAGCGCTAGCCAAAACTTGACGGCGGCCTCCTTTATGAAGAGGCGACAGTAACGGACCGTGTAGTAACCGTGACTGCTCAAGCTAACTGACTCACAGCAGCCTTGTCGTTGGTGACAGGAGACGGTCGGGCCATTGTCAAAGGGTGACTTGCACAAATTACCGGCAACACATGCTAATGTTAGCCACCGAGCTACTTGTCTGACACTTGTCCCGATAACGCCGTTTCCCGGGGATTGCCCACAGTACCGTCCCCCGCGGCTCCACGGAAAGGCTCGCAAAATGGGTACCTGCAGGTTCCAGCCGGCGGACTCCAGGAAAAACCGGGCCCGCTCCTCATCCACATCAGTAACGTTGACGAACTCCCTCACTGAATCCTCTTGGCTCGCCATTTTGATTTGCTCCTTCGACCACTCGTCCGCCTCCACCTGAGGAAACAAGCAACAGATGATGGTTCCTATGTGGTTTCCAACAAGCACCGCAACGACTGAGACTAAATCGACGAATATAATAAAATAAAATGGATAACGCGCGGGCTAAAATACACGTGTATTAGTTTTTACAAAATATGCGGCACATCTTTAATTTTGAATACACCATTGTCTCTTTTGAATGATCATGCTTTGCGGCGCTGCTGATATTTGACCACTAGATGGGTGTAAACACACAGTTTACACGGGACCGTCATAACTCACGAGCATTGTATTGAACAGAGGTTTGAAGTATTGACCCAGGGTTTGTACAGGGAGATGCACCGTTGTGCCTGTTTGCAAATGACTGCAGACTTATTTTTGCGCATGTTTCACAAAAAAAAAAAAAAGAAAAGCAAACTGTCTCTAGTTTTCTGTATGGCTCTTTATTACACTTGTTAGCACCTCTGCTTAGGCCATGAACAATTGACAATGATTCACTTTACTGAAAATATATATATCATCCACTTGTACTATCCACTTCTTTGTCTAATACATTTTCATTTTGTAGATTATTTGTCTGATGCCGCTCACAGACATTCTTATGGTTTTCATCTTATCTTATCTCGTCTCATTAATCTGACCCACCCCATCTCATCAAGATGTGACACCTCAGTGAGTCCACAGAGCTTCTAATATAACGTTCACATCTTAATCTGCATCTTATCACACTTTTCAGTTCCTGTCTTTAGTTTATCTTTTTGTGCAAGTCCACCATGAAACAACTGCTGACTGAATGAGAGACACCTCACCTCTGATAAAAACAGTAAACAGTAAACATGTACATCTGATTTCAGTACAACGAGCAGATGGAGAGAATATTCCCATGGGAGGTACCTTTGTACTCCCAATAAGGTGTCTGATGCTGAGCTGCTCAGATGGCACAAAGTAATAAGTACTAGACAGATTGAGACCATCTAAATTGTTTCTAGTGGGGAAAAGTGTTGATGGGGGTTTCATATATTCACTGTTGGTTGTTTGATCTTTGAGGCTAATTAACCTGTAGCACAGTGAGAAAACCATGTCAAGTCACCATGTTGTGAAGCGCAACCCCCATCTCCCCTCAGATACACACAAAGAACAAGATAAAACATGGAAACACAGTGCATCACACTTACAAGCATTAAGCATCAATGATTATGTATATTTTCACCTTTGGATGTTTGTAGCTTTGGGGTCCGTGTGATGAGGCAACAGCACCCAGATACAGGGCAAGAGTAGGAAGGAGACAAAGAAGACAATAGCAAACAGAGAAAACAGTTTAAACCTAAAAACTGAGAGAGAGAGAAGGCAAATAAAACACTATAGGCAACAGCAACAATCCAAAAATAGGTGTTGTGCTGTAACTTCACCTAAAGCTGTCACACACCAAAACTGTAAGTCAATAGAAAGGACATACTAAGACAACAAGACAGTAAGAATCTAGTGATAACCCAGGTGATGGGTTGACAACAGTGAATGTCGCCTCAGGATACCCCGAAGGTATGCATGTCTTCATGTGTGTGTGTATCATGCTTTATCTTCCTGTGAGACTTAAAAGGCTGACGTTGTTGTGGTGTAATGTTACCACCAGTGTATAATTACAAAATCTTAGAAACAGACAATGGATACTGATATGTCAGTTTGAATGTCAGCACACTGGGAGCACGGGCCTTATGGATAAACATCAAGTCACTACGCTTTAATCATAGACTAGAGATAAAAATGGACATAAGCTCCTGGTCTGTAAAGTGAATCCAATGCTGAAGAACTGTAAACCTGTATTCTCTCTAATGACCATCGGGGGCAACTCCGGTGGTTGCAGACATAGACTGTATATAGAATGTATACAGGTTGAGGATTAATTTTTTGGGAAGCATATGCTTTTTCACATTCTTGTTGAGACTTAGATGAGAAAATCAATACCACTCTCATGTCTATGTATAAAGTTTGACACTCAAACAGGTAATTGATTAGCTTAGCATATCATGCACACAAGGGCAAACAGCTCGCTTTGCTCTGTCTTCTCTTGCCCAATGGACCAAAAAGCACTGACGCATAAGGAAGCACGCATACATGCTATGCACCCAGTGAGCCATTTCCATGCCATCTTTGAATGCGCCATTGATTTATGGTGACTGCTAATTGGTCACCTGAATGTGGTGCCCATCACTGTTATTCACCTTACTCATTTTATTGGAGACAAATTGTCTTGTGAGTGAGCTTTACAGGAGTAGTTAAGTGTAATTTGGAACTTGAATAACCCAAGCTAGCTGTTTCCTGCTACCTTTAGTCTCTATGCTAAGATAAACTAAATGACTCCTGGCTCCATCCCCATAGTTGGCCCAAACCTCTGAAATAACTTTCTGTCTCAACTTAGAAGGTTGTGTTTACAAGTAGTAAAAGGAAGTTTAATCATAAGAAAATGCTTCTTGTTTTAAATTATAACATTTAAACAGCAGAAAGTCTGTTTAAAATCCTCATTACAGTACAGTCATCTCATGATTATCGCTACAGACAATTTTAAAAGCTTGTTTGTTTTTGAATTATGTAAGTACTCAGGTTATCTCTGACCTCTTTAACCTTGAGCTACTTGCAGGTCAATAACAGCGAGCATTGTGAAAGACAATTGAAATGACAGCTCATAAAAATAAAGCTGTTTCAGGAACTTGATTAGGACAAGCATCCATAAACTCAGAGGCCCAAGAACATCCCTCCATCTCCACGCCCCACCTCCTTCTTCCCTCCCTCAGGCTGTGGCGCCGCGTCGTAACCAGAACCACAGCATCGTTTATGACTCCTGACAGTTAGTTAGTGAAGGGGTGGGTCTCACCCCACCCCACTCACAGCTTGTCAGTTTCAGGAAAACACCTAATCTTTTGACTGAAGGGCACTTTGGAATAATACTTCATGGGAAGCAGAGTGAAGTGAAGGCACATAGTCTAAAATAAAACATCTTATCTTTTGTTTGTACAGTTAAATCTGTGGAGTTTTTATTCTTATCTGAACGACATGAAAAACCACAACTGCTGACTGACACTGACACCCATTTCCCTTATACTTTCTTTTCATTTAGACATATTAGACTTACATATCTAACCACAGAACAATAATTTGTCATCCTCCACCTCCTGTTCATCCTCCTCCCGCTGCAGGCGTGTCTAGCAGAACAATATATCTCCCTCACCTCCAGACAGCTAGTTCCTAATAGTGAAAATGATGTGCAAGGGGTCAAGGCCTTGTGTTAACTTAACTGCCCTGCTAAAGGTCAACAGAGTCACAAAACACTGGTTCTTCAGAGACAACTGCACATTATGTATGAGCAGTGGACATGAATAATGCTGTGTAATAGAAAAACGTGTTAGCAATAACTTCTACTATAATTCAGTATAGTAGTTGCTTCATAAATGCATGTGTATCATGACTTACAGTCCTGTGTTTGATTTTCCTTGCAACACAGCTATGTGGATTTTCCTTTTAAAAGCAGATCATTCCTTCAGTTTACCACAGTATTTGCAGCCAACAGGCTGCTATTATCTCTTTGTTATGTTTTGTCACAAGGAGCCAGAGGATTGTTGGATTCTCAGTTTGCTCATATCGATGTCATCACCAGCAGTGGTTTAGTCTGTTGAAACCACTAGTGCATTCACAGTCTTACATCGGTATTTCCCTTTGGGAGGACTTCAGACCATCAGACAGACATGCTCATATAGGTCCAGGTGAAGTCAGCTCTAACAATGGCTGCCCCGAGGGTCACTGTCACTGGTGGGTTTTGTTCCCACCCATCAAAGGCTTACCTATAATTACAAACTGTCAAATCTATTTCTTGGGATCTGGCTGACATAATACCACAGGGACATACCTTACATCATTCTTTAATGTGTTAAACATGTGGAGAGTAATTGAGTATTAGTGACTAAGGGGCCCAAGAGGGAGCATTTGTGACGTTCACCATTCGTGAGAAGGTATGGACCAACCACATCTGCGATAACAAATTTTCATTTTCACATAAAGTCGTAAAGCAGAACATGTTGCTGCCATGTGGGGCCTTATTGTTTATGATAAGAAGCTGATTGAAAAAATAGGTGTTGAGGGCATTTAAGTAAAGTACTCCCAGAAAAATGCACTTAAAGCATCTAAAATAAAAGCACCCAGCCTTTTGCTGTACTTTGTTTAGTGAATTACTAAATGTTATCATGCTGACATGCTAAGCTGCTGGTCAACCTGGTAAACACCAGCATGTTACCACTGTCAATATACTTTAATATGCTTGCGTGCTGACTTTAGCATTTTGCTTGACAGAGCATCTAGCATGGCTGCTAGGGTATAAACTATTTATTAGTAGTTTTAACATTTTTTCTTAATAATTTATAATAAAGTACTGGGCACAGGGTTAATTGGGTAAGAAGATAAAGGACCAGCATGCCATGATTCCATTCTTTGTTTGCTCCATTTAATTCACATACATACAAAAATAGAAATAGAACTTCAAAAGAAATTCAAAGAAAAGAAATTCATCATCAAACCTAAATACTTATATGAAATACAGATCTTAAATATAATGTCTTTCTACCACTGTCAAAATCTTCGAGAGAAATTCCACAACACTGCTGTGGGGAAACAATATCTACATTTTCAATCATCACTTTCCCTTGAGTATAGCAGGGCAGGGCGGATAAGCACTATCATCTCTAGTATTCTCTGCTTTTTCCTTCAGCCCATGAGGCTGTGCAGTGTGAAGAAGAGAAACAGCCTGGCATCAACAGGAAGAAGGCAAGAGGAAGGAGCATATTATCTCTGTAGCCATTATGCTGTTAAACTAGCCCTTTAGCTTTGCATGCATCTCAATAGGTGCTTTACTGCACGTGCACATACTTGAAGCCTGTCTGTCTCCCTGTCTGTCTGTCTCTCCAAAATCCCAAAACCGGAGCTAGCTCAGTTTTCATCTCCATGGCAGCAGACAATCACTTGATACAGTTGGCATAACAGGGTCTGCAGGGACCAGAGAAGAGCCACTGACCTACATATGACAGGAGCATGTCCACTGTAAATCAAAATGGATTACATAGTCTGCATATTGAAGCAGATCATACAGTATATAGATCATCATATAGCAGCACCAAGATGGCTCTGATACTGGCTGCAGGCAGTACAACACTGTGAAGGGGGCGATTGAAAAGGATCCAATCCATTCTCTTATTACCCCAGCAGGCAGCCATAAATCTGGACATAGCCCACTCCTCTCTCCTCTGCCAGGGAGAGATTTACTACAACCAGCATGTCGCCTCCCCCTACCTCTCAATCACCTCTCCCCTTCCTTTATTTTCACACCTTTGTCTCTTCCTCTCTCTTTTTTCCTCTACCGTCCAGTTTTCCTTCCTACATTTCCTCCTTTTATTTGGTGCATTTTCCCCCTCCACATCCCAGTGTCACTGAGGGTCAAGCACCCACCACTCCCTCATTCTAACCGAGACACACTGACACAGCAGTGAACAAGTTTTAATTAAACCCAAAGTGATTTACAGCTGCCAGACCAGCTGCAAACGAAGGCAGTGAATGATATAGAGTAAAATCAATGTAGTTTCTGAAATCGAAACTATACTGAATTTGCTTTGATCTCTTTTACAATTTGTGTGTGATTGTTCTATTTTTTAGCATCAGTTGTGTAAACTGGTTAATTTAACTCTCTAATTAATCTATTTGGCTCATGCGCATTAAACTAATACAACATTTTCTGGTGAAACGTATTGTGGTTAATACACAACATTTGAGACAATGCTCACTTTATCAGAGAACAAAATATCCCACCCTATTTCCTTTCTAGGTTACAAGACAAGAGCTGGAGTACAGTGCCTTCAGCATATGCACATTATGCAAATTTGTCAATATGTGCAACATTTCATAAAGTGTATTTACTATATGCTTCTGCTTTCACCCCATGTTTTCTGGCTGCCTTTGTTCAGAATAAATAACCATTTTCTTCTTTGCCCCCTGTGGTCTGAGCTCATAACCTGGAGCCAATCAAGACTCTCCCAGACTCTGCTATATAATGCAATGTTTGCTTGGTGAGAGCACTTCAGTTGTGGGACAGGCAATGATGTAAAAGGTGACACTAGAGGAGACTGGGGGGGTGTTGTAACACTGTTAGTTTGTCCAATAAGAAAAGCACTGTGGTGATGTCTCTGTGAGCAGCCTCGTGGATTTTATGACCAAAAACTGATTTTCAGGCAAAAAGTATTATTTTTGCCCATTGTTCATAGTATTTTACAATGGTTTGACTTACATAACCTAAAGTAGCAGTTTGTCTAGTTTAATTTGATGCTTTGCATTCATGCTAGAACTGTTAGCGGTGTAATGGCTGCTTGGGGTCGGGACAGATGTAACAGTTCTGGTCCCACAGAGCCTGCACCACAGGCTATGTGACACAAGCTCATTTAAGAATACAGTCCACACACACAAATACACACAGATACACACAGCAGTTGTTTTTGTGCTAATTTTATATCTTTAGGAGAAATAAGTGCTTTTTTGTCACTTCAAATTTTTCACTTTATTCAACTTTATTATTGAACTAATAAGTTCAAACATTCTTGCATATATTAAATGGTGTGAATCTAATTATATTATTTTTACATTTATCATTGGCAGAATGGAGCAAATGCAGTACGCCGCACTGACACCAGACCATCTCCCACAGCACTGAGCAGCCCTCCAGAGCCTGGTCTCTACCTCCACACAGCCTCCACGCAGCTGACAGCTCCACTGCCTCTGTTCCTTAGTGTCACAGCCTGTTGCTTGATTTTCTCCTGAATGAGAAGACGGAGCGAGTTGACATATCTGCTGGATGCAGTGCAGTGTCATTTTTGCAAGAGAAAATAAAATACAGAAATGAAGCATTTGGTCACACAGCTGGTTTTTGTAGTCTTGACAACTACCTACTATGTATGTAACTTGTTTGTGGGCTTTGGAAGTGATATTACTAACTCTTTTGTTTACAGTACTCATTCTAAGCTAAGCTCACTTATGGCTGTAGCTTCATATTTAACACACACAGAAAGTACAATAAAGTGAGAGTCATATTGTTCTTCTTGTTTAACTCTCCCTCAAATGATAAACTGCTTCTTTAATTAGAAATAAAGACAGAGCGAATAAAAGCTTGGAAGTCACTTGATGTTTCCAAAATTATCCATGATGATTTTTTTAAGGAACGTCTGATTACAGCATGTTTTAATGGTTATATTTGTGCTTTGGTGCAGGCAGGCATTTCCCAGGCAATTATGGGCCACATGTGTGCATTTAAATAGCACCTAACAACACTTAGAGCGTCCACACTGGAACTTAAAAAGAGAATCAATGAGCCTGTGTAATCATCGGTGCAATAAAGCCCTGAGGCGTTGAATGCTGCTCTTAATGGCTCCTAAACCTAAATCAGATGAAGGTAAAAACAGCCTATAAACAGACATTAAACAACCTCATCTCTTTGTCTCTTTGTGTGTGTTTTATTGCCACACCAGAGCATCCAGACAACCTCTGAAGCCCTTTCAAAGCCTCTAGATGTCCAACACTGATACTATGCACACGCACACACACACACACGCACGCACACACACACACACACACACACACACACACACACACACACACACACACACACATTAACACACACGTACACACTTACACACACATCAGCTGTACACTCTCTGTTTGGGGTAATACCACATGACATTCCTCTAAATGCCCCCCAGACTACCCCCCACGCTCTGGAGCTTTCCAGCATTTTTATTGGTGGTGATGGAGAGAGACCAGGGTCACCGTGGTAACCACATGCTCGGCTGGATACAGGACCTCATCTGGCCGTGTACGGGCGTCTGTGCCATGCCTGCGAGGAAACTGCCCCAGATCTCAGTTGACATTTGGCAGCCTTTAGTGTCTATGTGTCTGACTTAGTGTACAGTACAGTAGATGTGTTTGTCTTGGGAGAGGGGCTGGTGACTCTTGTCTGTAGCAAACATGAACATTACTATCCTACATCTGTCTTTTTATGTCCAACACCAGTGGTTTTGGGTGAATGTTGATGAATGTCTTTCATGTTCTGGCAGAATTTCAGTCTGTTCTGATTTTTCATTTAAAGTACCTGCTCACTTAAGGCTGGTCTGGGTAAAATATTGATTTGCTTCCTTCAAACCAGGCCTGTCAACGCACACACACAACACACACTCTCAAGTGTCCTCTTTTCATGCAAATTAAAGATTCTCTTTTCCTTTTTCTGCTTTTTCATCTTCCCAGTTTTTTTGGGGGTCTTTGAATTTCTGGTTCAGTCATCAGACTTTAAAAAGCCTTAGTTCCTCTCCCTCTATGCATGTGCTTATGTAAGCCCCTGACATTTCATTGTTGCAGGAAAGGAAGATAGGGAGCGAGGGAGAGATAGAGAGAGAGAGCCGGAGAGACAAAGCACCAAGTTGGAAAGACTGAGAGCGATTAACAGGATTATACAGATGCATGACTGTTGCTAAAGCCTTACAAATCACTGTCCTCACTGATGAATAAGTCAGCCTAATAACTAAATCAATTAATACCTTTGCAGCTGGAGGGCAGTCGTCTGAAGTGGATCAGTGACGATGTTTCACTCCTGTTTGAGTCATTTTCTGTGACAGCTGATGAACTTTACAACACACCAACATGTCTTTGATTAGAAAAAGTCGGTGGTGGCAGTCGCACGCTGCAAAAAAAAAAAAAAAAAATGCCTGGCCACACAAATCCTTCAATTGGGCTGCATTATAGGAAGTGTAGAATTTTGTATTTTTTTTAAGTTTGACATAGGGATTATATGAATCAACATATGTCTGCAGGACCACTTTGTTTTTAATCCACCTCTTACAAACCCCCGACTTCAAAGATATACGATAATAAATCACTGGAATTATTCAATCACACCGGTGTCACTACTTCATTTTTTGCTTTGCTTTGATGATCTTGTCCAAAGGGAACCTGTGGGTCATTGATCCTATTGTGAACAGATACTGAATAAATGAAGTAATCCATTTAAAACAGCTGAATGTCACAGTGAAACCATTTAAACCATCTGGATTCACATACAGGTGTGAAGTAAATCTGCATGAATCTTTCATGTGGAGTTGATCCTTGGTGAACTTTGACCCATGAAGTTGCAACATTGAGAGCAAACTGTCTTAACAGTGCTGACAGCAAAGGAAACAGAGAGCCGGATAGACCAACATGGAGAAAGCAAGTGAACCTTATGGAGAGTTGTACAGACGGTGATTTTTATAGGCATCAATCTGGTTCCCTTAACAAAAAGCCAATGGGATTTTTACATGGGCTTTTTAAACAAAAAAAGCACATTTAACAAAAGTTTATGATTCTGACAGGTTATGTACAGCTGGATATTCTTCACTAATGATTCACTAATGTTTCAGTAACTAAAATCAATAACACCACATGACTTCAACGTCATCACCACTAAACTTCACCTTGTAGTTTTATTTAGCTCCTCTGACAGAGTTAGTGACAGTTTGTGAGAGTATGAATATAAACACGCTGAGGCTATGAAGGTGGACTGTGGGTAGTTTTCTTCAGATCAATTTGGTGTGATGACGTTGATAATTTTCGGTTTTCAATAAATTGTTGAGACGAGCCCTCCATACCACTAGTGGTGTGTTCGCTTGCTGGCCTCTTCTTTCTCTTTCAGGTTCTGGTCGAGGCGGGGTCATCCTTGGGTGATTGGATATACCTGGGCCCATGTAGTTAAATATCCTTCCTTTCTTTAGAGCTGCTCTCTTCTTATCTCCATCGGCTCACACACACCATCGTGTGGCAATTTTGAAAATAAAATTGTTATTTTGACACTTACCCTGTCTCAAACATATCGTGTCAATGGTGTGGTGTCCTTGCTAGTGAAAGAAATGTAAAAGCTTAAAGAAATTATGACATATTTCATGTTGTAGAATAAACCTTATTTCAGTCATCTAACCAAAAACCTATTCTCTTCAGGATGAGGCAAGAGGAAGTGCTAAAATGCTGACTCATTTCTGGGTTTTAGGATTCATTAGAGATGCAAAATGGAATATTTCAGGGCACCGCTGTTTCCTGACATAAAAGTCTCACTCATTTTTCCCATAGACAATGTGACACAACACAGTCAGAGCTCCATTGAACTGTCCTGATGGAACCATCAGTCAATTTTTTGATAAAAAGTCAACTGTATAAGTCTGAGAACATTAAACTTGCAAATCCCAAGGTGCATTTTGACAGGAAACATCCAATCACTGAGCCTAATATGCTGTCATGTGTGCTGCTAATGGAGGCAGAGGCTAAAGGCTTAATTCAGCTTTGGATTCTGGTTGCTTTTTTCTGGTTTTGGTGATATTATAATATTATATAATATCACAATTATATAATAACAACAACAATAATAATAATAACAATAATAATAATATTCAGCATCAATGTTGTTAATGCTTCCATTGTTAATGCAGTTTCACTGTTGTTGTAAATGTGCATATTATTTGTTACTGCTGCTGTAAGTCTTCCTCTTGCTCTTTAATACAACGTGACCTTTGAGCCATGGTGCTTCGTCACATGACTTTAGGATCTCAAAAAAAAAAAGAAGCTTATTATCTTATCGACATCAACCGTTCAGTCAGAGGACTGACCTCTGTAACGTGATGACATCATCAGTTCAACTCTGTTGGGAGACACTGACTTTAATGTGTTGAATCACGAGGATGTTTTGGGGGGATGTTCCCTTTATAGTAGATGTAGAAAGTCTGCCCTTGCAGCAGGTAGTTTCTTAATTCGTTAAAGGTGGAAGTGAAAACATTTTGAATCACAACATGGATCACACCTAATGCCCGGCTTAGTCACTTAAATTCTCGAGCTGATACAACTTATCTCAAAGGGTTAAGCTCTAAAAAGTCCCATCTAATGCTCACGCCCTCCTTTTAATGAATTCATTTCAGGCTTCATATGTGGTAAAATGAGTCAAATGCTTTTACTTGTGTCAGGTCCAACACGGTCAGTGTGTTTTTTCAGCCATTCACTCTTGTTGAAATCAGTTTAGATGGGAGAAGCTGGGCTGAGGAAAGTTGTGCCGCAGACGCTTGGTGTCGGTTACAGAGTCAGCCAGTGCGGAGAAAGTGATACCGGGCCTGTGCGTGGAGATAACGAGGAGACAGAGGCACAACCCCAATCACACATGAAAGGGATTTGTAGAGTCTGAGTTGAAGTTCTTTCTCCCTGGAGTCCCTCCACCCTGTGTCTCTCTCTCTCACACACACACAGCAGCAGCAACACACTTCATCCATGTCTTTCACTGTCTTTTGCACATACACATGTAGCTCCTGGCTCCCTCCTCGTCCTCCTCCTCCTCCTCTCTCTGATTCTCACAAAGACAAAACAAGTCCTTGGATCTTGTGACACTGTTGTTGCGGTGCTATCTTTGTATGTTTTTCTGGCTGTCTGGGTCTTTTTAGTGCAGCTTTCTCAAACTGTCTATCATCCTTCACCCCCACTCTCCCTGTTATCCTCTCTCATACGTACACACTCTCGCTCTCAGCCTTTTATCTTTTTTTTGATTTTGATTAGACAGTTGCACAGCAGGTCCAATTTTGTCTCACTGTCACTGAACAATGGGAGGAAATATATTCCTCTCTCCATGCATCTTTACAACAGCTTCTTCCACTTTTCTTACACGCTCCTGTTTTTGTGTTTTTTCACTAAAGCAGTCAATGTGATGCCCCACCTTTCATTTTCCTTATCCTTGTTTCTTCTGGTGCGGTTTCCTCCGGTCTCCCAGACATCTGCGTTATCAGACAGGAAGTAGTGGAGAGTGGCTTCCTGTCCCATATACCCAGGGCAACATAATGGTGCCAATGCAAAAAAGAAAAGTCAGACCATTTATTAAATATTCAGCAGATACAGCAAAGAGCTCACCAGAGCACAACATCAATTTTTAATTGAGAGGCCTCCAGTGGTGCTCTTCATCATATTTACTTATTTGGCTTCATGTGTGCATGTATTAACAGTTATAATCACATCAGGCATTTCAGCTGCACCAAACGGGTTTGTGGGATACAAAATTAAATATTTCTGTTGCCATGCATTTAGCTCCATATCAGCTTGAATTAGCTTTTTAATGATAGTAAGGAACAAGATTGCAGGACCTCAGATCATGGATTTATTATGGCGAACTGGATCTCTTTTCCCACACATAAACTATATGAATACTACTGACTCTGAAACACACATTTCACCATGTACTCATATATATACAGTATGAGCAAAGTCATACTTACTTTTACAAAGGATTAGCAGTTAAATGTATAATTTACAACTCGAAAAGTGTGTTTCACTTATTGTTGATTCACTTGGATGTTTGAGCTTCACTGTGCAGAGTGATGTAAAGCATATGCAGCTTCCTTTCACAATTATCTGCTGTTTTTATGTGCTCACCATTTCATGGAAATCATGTGTTTGTTAACTTGTCCATATGATGTTTTTTCTATAATATAGACATATGAGTAAAATAATCAGTCACCATGTATGTGTCAAACTGCAGTGAACCAATGACAGTTTCATAAAAACAGATGGGGGGTGGGGCTAAAAAAAATGGGAACCTTGACAGTACAGTCCTAGAATTAGCATTAGCATTACCACTAACCCAAACAAACAACATAAACAAATAAGATGCTAACTGTTCTGATCCATCTGCTTCAACAGACTCATCATCTGGGTCTGACTGAGGCTCAAACATGCTGAGTCTCGCTGAGGTTTCCTCCTCTCACCATCTTCATCCTCTCCGCTCTTTCACCTGGGGCCAGCAGGTGGTGGGCGGGGCTTTAGGCCTGATCAAGGCTTCTCAATGAGGGAGTGAAAGTAGTTTTCCTTTTTTTCATTCATTATATAAATAGATTTTACAGACACAGATTTTGAAACATGTCTGGAGGAACTTTAAATCTCTTTTTAACGCGTCACATGTACCAGCAGGATTTTGTGACATCACAGTAGTGACGCACTAATTTGTAAATCAGCCATAGTCATGGAAACTAAAACTTTAGTGCACAAACACAGTGAGGATGAACTTTTTTAGTCTTATAGGATTCATTTTGTGTCCATCATTTAAACTTTTGTATGCTTGTAGATTCTGGAGCAATAGTGATTTTTAACAAGGTCATTGTTAGGTTCAAATCTAATGTAGGCTGGATGTGGCTGGGAAATTCAAAGTATTGTTCATGCAAGTAGTTTTTGAAGGAGCTCTTCAAGTTGTAATAGTTCAACCAGATTTAGGAATTCACTAGCTTGAAACCAGCTTTTCAAAGGAATTCAGAGAAAGTCAAACTTGATGATGTATTAAAGAACAGTGGACCCATCTCAGTCCAGATCAGTCAACAGGACACTCTCAGCTCACTCATTAGGATCACGTCTGTCCCTCAGCTCATGTAAAAACATACTTAGGCCTGCTCTCCACTCTGTGTACCCCTGAAGAGTCATCTGTCAAATGTTGAAATATCACAGCTCTGTCAGCTATGGAGTTCACTGACTGCACCACAAACTTTAACAAGCATATTAAGTGAACGTACAGAGAGAGACGGAGCAACCAGACAGTGTGACGTCTGTGAGGGTTAATCAGACCGAATGACTTTTGAAAACAAGAAGTAAAAGGGTAAGCTCAGAGAAAAGAACAGGGAAGAACCTCAAGCATTCATGGAAAAATAGGAAGTTAATTGTGTTTTCAGAAGTTGCGCAAGCGTTGCATGTGTTGTGTGTTTTCTGTCTGGGGTGTACAGACAGTGGATGATTTAGGGCTGATAAGATGCCTTCAGGTACACTCCCTTTTACCTGAAGGGGACTCTTTGTATGCGGGTGCATGTGAGCGTGTGTAATCTGAGCATGTACGTGTGTTACTGTGGCGTGCATGTTAAAGCATGTTGGTGTGTGTAGCTCAGAGTCAACTCCCTTTGGCTTAACCAACGTCACATGGACAGCTAACAGTGATTCAGTCTCTTAGTAATGTGTGTGCGCGCTTGTGTGTGTGTGTGTGTTGGAAAGTGATGTGTTGGATTTCGATAGAACCTCTAGACGGAGAGAGTTGGAAACGGAGATGAAGAATTTAAAGTAGTTGACAGCACAGTTAGGATGAAAAGATGGAAAGTGAAAGATGGGAGAAGCACCCACTGCAAAAATACCCACCCATTTAGCCTTTACATCACTTTTTAGGCCATTTGACTTATTTTTGTTTCACATGTTTCAGGAATGTATCATTTTCTTAACAACATATAAAAGACGGCATCATTACACAATTCAAGGAAATTCTTGAAATTCTTGAAAGTCAAGTTGTTTCTCCATCTCCCTTGTGCAAAAATAAAAAGATTCACTAGGACAAATCATAGGTTAAATGAGTGACTAAAATGATTTATTTGCATTAAAAGGCAAAATGCTAAAAACATACTGGAAAGGGGGACAGACAGAAAGAGTGATGTATTTTTTCTCTCTGGGTCAGAGGTAGCACATTTTGACTCCCACTGTTGGCAAGCGTCCGACCTGCTGATGTGTCATTGAGAAACAGCCCCAGAACTGCTTTTGTTAGACTGATCCTGTGACCTCAATGTGGAGGAGAATATGATGAAACAATTATCCTGTGACAAAACATTTACTGTCTGACCAGCTGCAGAGACAACATGTAATCTTAGAGACTGCATTAGAAACTGTGGAGAGTAGGATGTGTGTGTCTAGGAGTTAGCTCTGAAACAAACAACCATAGGATCAGATCTCTCACCCGGCATTGGTGACGTGGGAATACGGCTGAGGCAGCAGAGAGAACAAGGCCCTGCAGTGTGAAGCAGATGTCAATATGACAGGCTATAATAACATGCATTAAGTCCTGAAAGGGAACAGAAACCAACACACTGATATTAGTTCTCTTGCCAGGAGGTGACCATGTTTTCAATGCTGCCACACATGTACAGTAACACACAGGTGGAACGATGCAGCACACACACACACACTCGTACACACCTGCAGATACAGACACACTCTCTCCAGTGAAATTCTACACCACCTCTCTGTTCTGCCTCAGGTTACATTGCAGCTCATTATTAGAAACTATTCCACTGACTTAGAAAAACAAGTAAATGATGTCAACGTTCCTGCTGGAACGTTCTTCTGAGCACCTTTATAAATGAAGAAGATTTTGAGAAGCAGAGATGAGACGAGTGTTTCATTACGGACAGAACCGAGGGAGGATGACATGTATTTTCTGCTCACTTCTATCACCCTCACTTATTTCAAAACTTCATTCCAATTTCAAAATGTTCAGCTGCAGCAGTGAAAGTATTTGTAATTCGTCTTTTACTATGTCTACATCTAGACTAACATGTTTTCATTTTAAAATGAAAATAATCTCAATCCATACTAACACAAGTGAAAACACATCACGTACCCTGGGCATGCTCATAAAAAGGAAGCAGATTGTATACTGCAGCTGGTTAGATGCAGAAAACAGGAACAGTAAATGCAGAATTTAACTGCTATTAAGCCAACAAGGTCAGTAATGGTTGTAATTTGTTATCTAAATTGCTTTCACCACTGTTGGACCCAATCAGGAGGCGAACGTAGATCATCGTTTCCAAAGGGTTTGGACCCATCAGCACTAAAACACAACCCTGAAATAAAATGGGACCAGCAGTGTTTCCAAAAGTCTTTGTTTTAGAGGCAGAACAACCCAGTAGTCGTATCAATGCCAGATTTAACTGTAAGCAAAAGTGATGTCTTGTAAAGGTAAAGTGTATTTTAACGGAATTTTTTGAATTGTTGAACTGGTGCGTAGCCTCACAATTCAAAATTCACATCCTCATCATAACTGTCAGTGCACACAATTGAAAGCACTTCTGCTTTAATACTGATATGTCAACTGAGCACCTCTCAGTCAAAATTCAAACATTCAGTCTAGCATAGCAGGATGGATGCATATGGACATTAAATATCTGAACTGTAATGGCCTGAGCCTGTGAGCGCAACAGACAACAGTATCTGGCATCTTTTTCCACTGTGCCTCCACTCAAGTATTTAAGTTTCTGTAGTACTCATGAGGACTGTTAAAATATTTTATCTTAGAAACTGAATCAGCTACAGAATACCAGCCCTCTATGCCAAACACATGATTAGAGCCAAAGCTGTTATCTTCTCAATCTGTTTTGAGTGTTCAAGTGAGTTTGGTTGGATGAAGCAGGTTCAATATAAAAACAAACTATTCCAGGAAGCAGCGACATTTGAACATTTGTACAGAAACTAACACATGACGCCTTTGTTATTGAGCTCTGCTGCTCTATCTTAAATGTTAATCTGAAAACTACTCACATGGAAGAAAATGTAGGAAAAATACCACTGATGATTCACAGAGTGCCAGAATACGTGTGTTGAAATACCAATGAGTCAATGGACAGCGCTGTGAAGCCACAGTGTAGTTAATGAGTAAATAACAGACAGGTTATTGCCTTGTTCTTTAGGTTCTGTGGAAGGGGATGTGTGTGATGGGTGATGTGATGAACCCACAAAGAAACATCAACAACTCTGCAGCTGCTTTAGTTGTATGGGGAGTTTTAGCCTTTTTTATGTCATTATTTTCATTTTTTGGTTAACATTTGTACACATTTTGTGTTACTTTCAGCCACCACAGTTAGCAAAACCCCTGAATTTAGTGGAGACCAAACCGCAAGCTATTTGGGTTTGGTCTTTTGGTATATGCTTGTCCTTTTTTTCAAGAAAATCAATACAACTCAGGCCACCACACAAAGTTTATCTTAGCATAGCATGGAGACCAGAAGCAAAGGGAAGCTGCTAGATTGCCTTTGGCCAAATTTTAACCGATCACTTACCATCACATCTTCTACGTCTCCCTACTCGATGTCTCATTTGTTCTTTACACAAACAGAAATGTAAAAAGGACATGTTGTAGTTTTATGGGGTGTTACACACTACAATTATTTGTTAGTCAATGGGAGTGACCTTTCTTTCCCTTCTTCTGATATGTATGCTAAGAAGAATAATTATTCCTTTGATTCCTGCAATAGGTATTTTGTAGCATTAGCAAAGCAAAATCTTGATTTGTGTTTGTGGACACTGTTAAAGCAGGGAGGTCAAACGTTTGGACATTGATCAGTATTCTTCAGCAAAATGGAACCAAAACTGCTAAAAGGTGGAAATGCATCTATTTCTACTCCCCAGCTGTAGTTGTATACTACAGCAAATGGTTCCAATCATTCCAATCCAGTGGTTTTTGAATCAATGACTGGCACAGTTGGGTAAAACTCTGCAGCGCTTTGTGACTGTGTGAGGCTGACTGGGAATAAGAATCCAAGGATTAGACGACCACAGGTCGGGGTACATGTAAGAGGATTGGTCATGTGTCCAACAGTCTGTGGGGAAAACAGACAGATGAACAATCAACCAGCTGTAAACCCAGAGTCAACAACAGTTTATCATAATCTGCCTTCATCTCTTTCTCCTCTTCAACCAGGAGACTTGCTTATTTTCCTTTCACACCTTCCCCTGAATTCCACAATAAAATTCTTTTGCCCATTTTAATCTTATCAATCAATTTCCAGATCTTATTCCATGTTTTTACTCCACATGTTCCACCTTCAACCTCTGTAGTCCTAATTCATCTCCTGCCTCCATTATCACCCCTTCTCTTCCTCTTTACATGCTCTCTTCTCATCCTCTCACCCCCACCCCCTTCTCTCATGTACCCAGCAGACAATATGAAAGAGGTTTACTATAATCGTTACTCTAATCACCCTTTCCCCTCTGAGTACCCCCATTGCTCTCCTGTATAATGAGAAAAATTGTAGGTCATCAGGCAGAGCTGAGACTCTCCATTTAACCCCCATACAATCAGCTGATGTTTCACTTAAGATAAATGACATAATTTAACTGGTTTAAGAAGAATAATATTGATATCTTGATGGACTGACTCAATTCTTATTCTAAACCTATTCTGATCCAAATGTCAATAAGGTTTTATAAAGGAAAATGAAGTAAATATAGTTTGCTTTGTCAACATACGAAGAAATACTCACATTACCTGCTGTTTTGCTTTGTTGGAAATGTCTGATGTAAGCATGCCATAATTAAAAAAAAAAAAAAAACATAAAGAAAGCTTAGCATGGCAGCTAATTCTGCAAACTATAAAATAAGTAAAGCTTGAGGAAATCTTAAAGGAAATGTCTCATTAAAGGAAATCTTTGACATTTTGAGACATACAGTATGTTAATGATTTTTTTCTTTACTGACAGTTGTATAAGATAAAAGTATCCAATCTCATACACTAACATCAGAGGTAGTGCCAGGGTCGACTATCTTAGCATAAAGACTGGAGGTGGGAAACAGATTAAAAAATACACCTGCCAACATTTCTAAAGCTCTCTTATTGGCTTCGTGTATGTGGTTTGAACAGCCTGTACACAAACTAACTAAATGCTTTCATGGCAGCAAAGTTAGTTTTCCCAGCCACCAGAAATAATGTACAAACATGAACCTGGTATTTATTTACACATCTAAAACTCTTTAAAAAATGTAATGCATTTTTAAGTCAATTACACATAAAATCCTGACACTTTACAATTGAAAAATAGTTCAATTAACTTCAATTAAACCATTATTATTCAGTATTTGAGGTGACAGCCTGCAGATGAAGCTGGGTTTTATCTCTTCCACAAAGAAAAAGAGCCACTATGTGCATGGTTGAGTTTCAGCTTCCCCACAGACTGAAGCTGAATGTTGACATTAAAAGCTGCAGATTTTTGAATCAGTTCTTCACTGCATCTGGACTCAGGAACACAGCTCTGTGTTTACCCCCCCCACACCCCTTCACATGTTACACATGTGCAGACAGACTTCTTGCATCTGTTTTCTCACACTGTCAGAGCGTCTCTTTTCATTTTATAGGAAAGTGTTGGTTCTGTGAACTCTACGTGTTATCTTTCTACTTTCATGTAACATATAGGAACTTGAGCTCTTCATCTTTCCGCATCCTTTTTCTTTTTTTTTCCCCTTCTCTCTCTAATCCTCTTTTGTTTGACCCTCTCTGCCCGCCCACCCATTCCTTTCCCATGTTAATGTCTTTCCTTTCATCGCCAGCTTTGTCTCCACCTCCATTTCCTCGCTTCTCAGCCTGACATACACCATTGCTTTGCTAGCGATATCATACTAGATTCCCATGCTTGTACCTGGGATTGACCTGGCTTCGTGACCTGGGCAGTAAACATACTTCTCTCTTTAATCAACTCTTTGTCTCTTTATCCTCTGATGATCTCCAGCAAGTTTCTGTGATTCCTATGATTTTGATTTTTCATTTCAGAAAGTTGCCTTTTAGCCATGTTAGCACACTAGCAGCATGGCCCCTGGCAGTGTCGATGTTGGTCAGACCAGACTATGATAAGACACTAAAGGATAAACCCCTGTTCTCCCGTGGCATCATTGTCTAGTCAAAAATAATTTGGTTTATGGCCTAATACCTACAACTAGCCTTGCCATCTAGCTCAGCTGCACTTTGCACTGGCACGTTAGCATGCTAACATGCTAAGCTAAGAAGGTGAACATGCCGATCATTATACATGTAGCCTGTTAGCATAGTCATTGTGAACATTAGCATGCTATGTCTCTTTACACGGAGGTTGCAGGATACTTGAATGTCTCGTTATAAATCAATTTGTGATTATTTTTTGATAGAAAATGCCTCTAAAATGTCTGTTTTTACGTTTAAAAATATATCTGTATTTTTTCATGTTCATGTCATATTCAGTATTCAGCTTAGACATAAAGACCATAGTTGAAAGAGTCTCATCTCATGCAGCCAGTGTGTTCACACTAACCCATGGGCAGCAAAATGAAAAGCAAGACACAACGCAGCCGCCATGTATCCAGAGTGCCCCAGGCATGACAGTCTAAGTGAGTAATGAGTATGCTTCTTCTACATTGCACCAATTTACTTTAATTTAATTTACGTTTTCCAGAAAAGTTGCAGCACCTGATGTATGAAGTACAGAAATAATACAGGCTATGAAAATATGTCACTGACTTAGCTTATACTCATCTTGCCCATTATTTCCAGTGAAGCACATTCTCACTCCACCGCCCCCCGGATGAAGTGCCTTCATTTTCCACCACTTTCATGCATCAGCTAAATGGCTGAAATGCGAGCTCCAATGTGTGCTCACGTCCAGGCCATGTTATTTACCAGTCCAAGTTGAGGCGTCTACTTCTCACATGAGAACTCTTACATGAACAACCACCAGAATTTGCCTCTTTTTCGCTTTTGATCCCACGGCCACAGGCTGGGCTACGTGGGGAAACCACGCTAACGGGGTACATACTTGTCCCTCCACCAGTAAATTCCACAAAACCACATGCATTTACATGGTTAATGAGCCAAATCCAAACAGCCAGTTTCTGTTTTTGTTGTCATGGGAGATGTTCTGACTTTTTCATATTTGGTTTTAAAGACTCTACTAAGAGGATGGGCTGTGTATTGACAACTATATGTGTCACAATGTCAGTCAGTGTGTACAGTCAGGTCAAAGAATATAAACACAGAGCAGCGTTTAACCGTGTTCATCAGCTGCTACTCTCCTCTGTTAGCCTGATCTCACAAAACCAGTGCATCTCTATAATTCATCTACACCCCTTCTACACATATATGCATGCACTCACACATATCCAACCAAGCATGCTAGCAGGCACACATCCACAACTGTCAACACACACACACACACAGAGCCAGGCTTACGACAAAACTGCTTAAAGATTCTCTGTTTACATATTTCATGAGTTAGACATGCAGGCCTGAGTCTTAATGGAAAAATGCAACTGAATTATGGGCCCTTGGGTGCCATGCTTTCCTGCACACGTGCGTACACAAGCTTGAGGAAGATATTACTGTTAACACTTCCGCACACACACTCACAAACACTAATACTTGCACACACATAAATGCAAATTGCTTACTGTATCTCCACACACATACAGCTGCAGTTTGTGTTGACTGATTGACAGAAAGATGTTGAAAAGGCCCATGGGATCTCACCTCATGAAATGTAAAAGCATCCTAGGTCTTGCACTCAACTAGGCTATTATTCTCACGTCCAAGAACCTCCTGTCTGACACCATTAGACACACACATACACACACACAGGGACAGAAAGACACAGAGAAGGGACTTTTAATGGTGTGACACCTTTTATTGACTAAAAAAATGTACGTCAGAGAAAAACATAAACATTCATCATTAGATTCTACCTCACACACAGGAGGCATTGGTGCATTTGAGTGCTCATGCGTTTAGCTGATACAAGGCCTCAGAGGTTAAAACTTACCCTCATCTAACTGTCAGTCATGATAAGACTTTGTTGAATTTGTTGGCGTTGCCAACTGAGGAACACTCTGTCCTCTTTTCACACTATACGCCTCATGAGTTCACCCTCATCTTACCTTCAACCCTGCCTCAGTTTTACGTAATTCTCACAACAAATGATAGCAATGTGCCTTTTGAATAAATGAATACATTTATGGCATTTTTAAAGCACATAGGTTGCATTTAGAAATGTCTCCCCAGACCCAAATAAATCAAACCAGAAGCATTCACTCAGGCCTGAGCCATTACACCTTAATAATGTACTATTTTAAACCTCCCCCCCATACACAAACTTTCTTTCCTGTCTTGCAAAATTCCTTGGCTCATTCTGGCGACCTAGTTTACAGCCCTCGCCTCTGAGCCACAGAGAGTTGGTTCCTTTTGAAGATGCACTGAGCAGCACAGCATGACAAGCCCATTATAGAGCAGGAGGAGGAGAAATCGCTCAATTACCAACTGGCAAGTCTTGAGGGAAAAGCAATGTGCACTATTCACTTAACCACATCAGTTTTTATGATTCAATAATAAATATTCACGTGTTAGGTTGCACACAACGATCTATTCTCTCTCGATGTATATGATACAGCCTCCCAGGATACAGAGGAGGAGCTGTATTTTTACATTTTGGTCACATCATTCGATAATCCACCTCAGATGCATGCTCATATTGGGCCAATGCTAGTCATTACTATTTATTTTACTTTTGCATCAATGATCACATGCTGCTGTGCTCATAAACATACCTGCACACTGAAACACAATTTTTCCTGGCTCATTGTGCAGCATTTGAATTAGAGTGTAAATATGAGAAAATGAGCAAAGGAGCCAGAGACAAAACCACTTAATTGTGCAGGAAACAACAGCAAAACCACAAATATCATGAGTGCCACCACATATACAGCAGCTTTGGAAAATATTTTGACTATCCCACTATTTTTCTTCAATGTTATTTGATAGATGTAATAGTATTTACACTACACCACTTTACACAAGGCCTCCTACTGCATTGAAGCTTTAGCGGAGTCACTCACATGTAAGTCACTTTGAACAACTTAGGACTTTATGCAGACAAATGAGTCAATGTAAATGTTATTTAATTCTAAACACAACTTCCCTTTATGGAAACATGAGTATGTTAGTAGAAAATGTAGCCTTTAGCCAGAGCCTTTATTTAGTGCTGTGGAGAAACACCTATGGAAGCAAATACAGCTTCAATGACATTCATCCATGTATTTGTATCATATGTGGTGATGTGAACGACACTTGTAGGGCTAGTGGGTAAACCACTGAAGATGGAGAGCTAACTGCTAACATGTGTGCTAATAAGCTCAAACATACTAACATCAATCGATTTTCTATCCTGTCAGGGTCACAGGGGGCTGGAGTGAGAGCAGGGTACACCCACCAGAGTCCACATATAGAGAAATACAAACATTCATGCTCACACTTACGCCTACAGGCTAATTAGAGTCATCAATTAACCTAAATTGCACATGCAAACTCCACACAGAGCTAATTACTGACTGATGATGGTTTGAACCCAGAACCTTCCTTGCCAGGAGGTGACGGTGCTAACCACTGTACCACCGTGCCACCTGATGCTAGCATTAGTAAGACTTCTGTTCAGACTTCAATGTACATCAATTCTTCCAGTTATCAGTCAGTAATTAGCTCAGTTGCTAGTGAAACATAATTTTACAAGATCAATTTAAAAAAGAGATTGTATTTGTGGTGCAGCTCCTAAACAGCAGAGTTTATGTAAACGTGTTGTCAGGTAGTGACGCATGATGTCGTCCTCCATTTTGCACTGCAGCTCTCTGTCTGTCAAGAGTCACGGCTTGTGATTGGTCGATTTATCATCAAAAATTTGTGCAGATGTATGTTACTGTCAAGCAGGAAGCCAACACATAGTTGACGTAGTTGACAAAACCTGCAGTTCCTCTACAGACACTACAGTCTAGCCCCAACAGTGTGTCAGCCCCATAGACTCCCATGTTAAAATGTCCAGCTTTACAGCAGAAATAAAAGTGTTTACAGCCTGGTACTAAAACAGCTTTGGACTCTGTAGCTAATTTCCTTATTAATGACACCCATTTACAGTTGATTTAAGTTTAGGTTTCTGCATAATTGTGGGCAGTGATATCACAGAGTCCATCATTATTTACAGCCTATGTTTACCAGCTGCAAATGAATAAACTGCTTGCATCAACTTTTTGTCGCAATTAATCTTATTCTGTTTTAAACGGACTTTGTGTCCCTGTGAACTTTGCATGGATTTGAAAACGTGACAGGATGTTTTGAATCAGATCCTGTCCTCACTCAGACTGGATGAGAACAGATGTCTTGCGGGGTTCATATCTGGGCTTTGGCCGGGCCACTTGAGGACACTCAGAGACTTATCCTGAAGTCACTCCAGTGTTTTCTTTGCTCTGTGCTTTGAGTTGTGGTCTTGCTAAAAGGTGACTCCACTCTGCAATCTGAGGGGCGTGCGCACACCAATGCAGGTTTTTTGTTAAGTGACAACCTGCAGGTGTGCTGTCATATGCCTTTTACACAAGAGTAGCTTCTTCAGCCTCTCTACCATAAAGCTCCTACTCACAGAGCATTTCTCAGATTTGTGTCATTCCAGCAGGTTTTTCCATCCCTGCAGATGATTTCTGGTGCTCTCTTACAGTGACTGTTGTGCTCTTGGTCACCACCCTGACTCAGGCTCCTGGTTTGGCTGCATGTGCAGCTTTAGGAAGAGTCCTGATGGTCCCACGCCTCCAATATTTTACCTTGATGAAGCCCATTGTGCTTCTGAGAACAGTCAAAGGTTCAGAAATGTTATGCTCTAACCAAGCTCTAGACGTGTCTCGGCAATAATTCAAGAAAAATAGATACATACCTGAGCTCAATGTGGAGGGTAATGCATTTCAGTTAGATCTCAGTTATTGATTTTCATGTCCTTACGGGTTATTGTGAGTCAGCTACAAAAAAGAGCCAGAACAAGACACAGACTCAATTTCTATGAAATCTGTAACACAATAGAGAAAAGGTTTGAACAGTTTCAGGAGCCAGTGCGTCATAAGATAAGAGGAAAACGGTTTGTTTATTATCGTACAGTTTATGTCCTGCGTCGAGGCATCTCTGCTGGGCTTGGCCTTGAGAATTAACTGACCTTTGACCTGATAAAGTGATAATGGCTGAGTAAAACAACATAAGTGTTCATGCAAACACACTTGAGCACACACATCCACACAATGAAGGCATTTGCAGAAGCAATCAGGCAGACATGCAGGACAGTAGATGCAACCATGCTGCAATGATGAATCTGCAAACACACAGACGCACGCGCGTGAACACTGCTAAGCCTTCGCACGCGCACACACAGACGTGATGGACACAAATCCCTTGTACAACAATAGTGAAATATTAATCCAGGCTCACAGGCGGACTCTTCCTCAGCTGAGTGGTGGGATGAGAAACAACACCCGACAGTAACCTACATATCAGGAGGAGGATCACCAGGTTATTTCACATTAAAACCGCTCCACTTATTTCACTGTGTTCCTCTGCACTGGTACAGTTTAGTAACCATCCTCGAGGGTGACACATGTGACGCTCTGCAGCCCGGCGTGGAAGATGAAACGAAGGCTGTTAAAACAGAGCAAAATCAGTGGGACAACCTGACACGACAGCCTTCGACATCAGTTTAAGGAGTCATTTGATAAACCAGACTCCTGAGCACGCACACATGCCACAGCACCATCTCATCACACACACATTCGATATTCATGCAACAAAAAAAAAACATCCTTTAGTCTCTGGTGGGTGAGAGTGTTACTCTCACAAAGACTCAACCACCAACAGACGTGTGTCATTTACTTTACAGTGGCATATATGGGTATAGGTTATAGTATTGGGCACACAATGGATATGTGTTTGATGTACGAGGGTACATGTGCATCCAAACACAACAATAACAAGAAACAGAAAAGGCAGATTTGTGTGTGTGTGTGTGTGTGTGTGTGTGTGTGTGTGTGTGTGTGTGTATGTGTGTGTAAAACAAAAGAGAATCTGAGCTGTGCCGCCTTATGGAGGCAGTTTTACGGACGTTAGCTGGAACCAAAACTGGGCTACATTGTGCATTTGTAATTAGAGCAGGGTTTTTTTTTTACTGCTGTAAATCTCCTCAGAAAGACACAAGAGGATGGAAGCAGACCTGAAAGGAAGAAACAAAGGGTTGGCAGATGTGTGTATTATTTACATAGTCTGAGTGTGTTTCTGTCTGTGTCTGTGTCTGGGTGTTTGGGCACTTCCTGTCTGTCTTTGATCCAGAAAGAGAAAGAAATTTCATTCATTCATCACAAATTCTGGTCAATTTGTGAAATCATGCTTCTCCTCCTGGGAGGTTTTCAGTCTCTTTAACGTTAGTGATTCAGTGCCAGGCCTGAGTTTTTCCTCTGGGACAGGTTCCTGCTTAAAGCACAGATGAAGCCGTCAAGCAAGTTTTTCTATCTTAAAAACAGATGAAACACACACTGTATATGTGAAATGTGTCTCTGTCAGTTCTAGTTCATCATAACTGGCACAAACACACTAGACTTGGCTGGTTGTCGTCTGTATTAGATACTTTCCCACTGTCCAAACGACAGCTGCTCATGACGGCTTTACTGTATCGCTGAGTACCAGCTGTGGTCCAACGGTTCTCTCCAAGAGACAACTGGCACACACACAAATACACACACACATATGTCATCTATACACACAAGGACCCGTGACCAATCGTCATAATGACTGTTGTGGCAGACAGGGAGGCGATGGAGGCACATGTGGACAATAACTGCCAGACAGATTTGTGAAAAACAGCTCGAGCAGTAACTGAACAGACGTTGCTGAAGGTTTTAATCAGATGGATCACGCAGCATCTCCTCATCCCTTAAAGTTCAAGTGAAATTTTAATTTGCCGCCCTTTTTGTACTAATAAATATAAACCCTGTGAGCCTCTACAGTGAGCTGCTGTCTGCACCACATCTTACAACAATGGTCTTATTTATGGAAGGTGCATTTTGTTTGTTCAGTTTCTGGTTTTATATTTTAACTGTTTGTTGTTGACAGCTGGAATAAACACAAGCCATGTGTGTGTTATTGTAGCAGCATTACATTAATTTGATGTTTTAATTGTGAAATTTTGTAAAAGATCAAATGTTTAACTCATTACTGTGACATTTAATGTGTTTTCACTGGACCCTAATGCATAAACAGACAGAGGCAACAGTAAAATATAAACAGTCAAATGGTGCAGTGAACGTACTGAGGAGTCTGTAATCCATACTAATCCAACGTGGGCCAGGGTCGAGTGAGACCCCAGGTCCGGTTGTGTGTTTGTGTGGCGTCCACAACAGGCAAGACAGCAGTGAAGACGTTCAAGTGAGTGCAAGCAGGAGACCGGAAGATGCATTGTGGGAGAACCAGCGTGTGGGCAAAGAAGTAGATTTACAACAGAGAAAATCACAAGCAGGGAAGCTCAGTGGCTCACCTAGTAGAACGTGTACCATTGGGGCTTGGTCCTGGTCCTTGGTCCTGGCCACAACAGCCTGGGTTTGAGTCCGACGTCTGGCCCTTTGCTGCAAGTCACCCCCACCACAATTTCACTCTTCAGAGGATCGAGTTGAATACGACCAATACAACTCAAGCAACAACCTGGTGATGAGTAGTGAGAAGACTCTGGTATAAATACAGGGAGGCCTGATTGGAGATGACCAGCAGGGGAGAAGAACGGCAGGTGCATAGGTGACTGTGTTTGTGCCTGACAGAAACAGTCACACAAAGGGAAATGTAATCATCAGCTCATGGTGTTTTGGCCCTGATTCAGCCTCGTCCACAACAAAATGGCAGCGGTGAAGACAGAGAAGTTCAGTGCTGACAGGTCGACACTGAGCCGGTGCTGTGGTGCCTCTATGAGGGAGAGTCAGAGCGCTGGTTCATATGTCACGAGTTTACAGGTCATGTGTTCAACTGTAAAGGCCCCATACATCCTCAGCCCTGTCGATGTGATGGGTGATGGGTCAGTCCTCCAGAAGAATGACAGGTGCAAGAATGACAGGTTATTATTATTATTATTATGTTTTCTTGGCTCGTGCAGAGAAAAGCACCAAACAGGAAACTGCAAACTGAGCTGGTAGTGAACATGGTGGAGACTCCAGGGAGGAGGTTTGGTGTAGAACCATACACATAAAGGATTCCAAAATAAAACAGGAAATCATAAATACAAAGACATTTTAAAAGCCAAGTATTGAGTTACAAACTTCACCGGGAGCATGATGGGAAATAACCTCAAAGGAATCTAGTCTTCCAAATGTGCTGCAAGACTGAGTCCTAAAAGCCAAAAACTCTGCTACACCCAGTCTCTGGGTGTTTTGATGGGGTTTTTGTTTGACTGAAATAAGGTCTGTTTAAACACAAGTTCAAAACATTTTCACATTTTATTATACAACATACACTACATCAGTAAATACTTTAAACAGACACATGATCAGCTGATCCTGCTGCTCTGCAGGAGAACTGATCTAATTATTGTCAACTTTGTAAATGATGTCAATCCACACAACCCAGCACACTCACACATCTGGTGTAGACAGGACGTTGAAAGACAAAGCAAACAAATAAACACTTCCTTGCTATTTAAACAGTTGAAGTTTGATTCATATTGCATCATTAGTCATATAAGGCATCTGTCTCTTCACAACATTCAGCATTTGTGAGGACCGATCATACACTACTTGAAAAGTTGAAGCTTCACCTATATCCTCTAACTGAAGAAAACATCCATACTTTAACTTTGCCTGTATTCAAAAATATCTCACTGTGCAGAGACACGTGTAGATATTTAACCAAGGGCACAGACCCCTGCTATCTTATCAAACGCACACACTGAGCTAGAGAAAAAATTCAGGCCTGTCTAGTGTGCACATGCAAAAGCAGGTCAGAGGTGATCAGATACAATCAGGGAGGAAAACGTGAGACAAACTGGAGGTAAATACAGGAGACAGGGGGAGGATGATTATGAATGAAACGTTGCTGATGTTAAGACAGGAGAGGAAGGTGCTGGTTCATTGTCCCACCAAATAATACATTCAGTTTGTGCACTTTGATTGGGCCATGTGTGTGTGTGTGTGTGTGTGTGTGTGTGTGTGTGCTTGGACATGATGACTGTGTTTGTGCCTGACAGAAACAGTCACACAAAAGGAAATGTAATCATCAGCTCATGGTGTTTTGGCCCTGATTCAGCCTCGTCCACAACAAAATGGCAGCGGTGAAGACAGAGAAGGTCAGTGCTGACAGGTCGACACTGAGCCGGTGCTGTGGTGCCTCTATGAGGGAGAGTCAGAGCGCTGGTTCATATGTCACGAGTTTACAGGTCATGTGTTCAACTGTAAAGGCCCCATACATCCTCAGCCCTGTCGATGCGATGGGTGATGGGTGATGGGTGATGGGTCTGTCCTCTAGCTGCCATGTGATGCAAACGTTCAGCTAACATACTGGTTCTGCCATTTTACCACAAATCACCTCCAGTTCACAACACAGCTAATGAGGAGAACTTGAATGCGTTTTTTTAGGATTTCAATCGTATACTGGTTTCCATCCAATTCTTTTCATTTCATGATTTTTTTTTTTTTTGGACATTTTATTTTATTACTCAGTAGGACAGGAAATGGGACAAAGAGAAGGGAGATGATATGAAACAAAGAGTCTGATTGGCCAGGATTCAAACCACGGACTTGCCTGCTCAGAGCATTTACACCCACGTGGTATGCGCCCTAACCACTCGGGCTGCTCCATGGTTCCATTTAATTCTGTATAATAAAAACTATAATAAAGAAGGCCTCAATAACAGTTTTTGAAGATTTCTTTTAAACGCCAAGCAAATAAACCAAGCAAAAATAAGGTTACATTTGTTTTGATAACGTTAGCTTTCAATGACAGAGTACATTGTTTTTCATTGTGAGATGAATGTTCCATGTCATATTAAAATTGAACTACAATGCAGAACAAAATGAAGAGGTGTGTTTAAACCTCAACACTGAATATGAAGTTTTAATGAGGAGCTGGATTGATCAGTCCACCACTTTGCTCCAGACCACAGTCAACTGACTGTGACGTCAACCGTTGGTCTGTGAGTTGCTGTTGACTCCGGTTTGTAATTTGTCTGTCAACCATTCTGTTTTTTTTTTTTTTTTAAACCAGAAGAAACCATATTTGGAGGAGAAGCTGAATCTGAGGAGTGAGGGGTAGATCTGACCTGCTCTGTACTCTATCCTGATTGGGTGGTAAAGTCTGTCAATCATACACTAGCCACGCCTCCTAACTCATCCCATCAAAAATGGTCTCTTTTCCTCTAGATGGACCATCATTTAAAAAATGAACATCATATTGTACTGAAGACTTGAAACTAGAGACTGAGACCATAAACTCATTTTAATTTGTTGGTTCCCTTTGAATAACCAAAAAATAACCAAAAAAGAGATGCTTTATATGTAAAGTGCCCTGAAGTAACTTTATTATTTGGCGTTATATAAATAAAATAAATTGAAATTTGAATTTAAATTAGGAAAATGCTGACTGAGCTATCAAGTGAGAAGTAGGGACATTTCCCCATAAACTCCAGTACAATCTGACTTCTTTTTACAACCATTGGAGTCCCCCCCCCCCGATGGTCATTAGAGAAGGTTTAAGGCTCTTCAGCATTGGTTTCACTTTTTAGACCCAGAGTCTATGTCTGCTTTTATTTACCTATCTACTTTACAATCAAATCATTGGTCATATTTTGGATTCATAACTATAAATTTCTCTTTATTGGCAAACAGCCCCAAAATAATCAGTGTGTGTAATATATGTTAAATATATTATATTGATATTGAGTTATATTCTGTTATGTAACAATGGTGAAGGCACATTAAACTTCTGAGAAAGCTTGGCTTGGCTTCTCAGGAAGAACCTCTCTCCTTCTCCCTCATACACACACACACACACACACACACACACACACACACGCACGCACACACACACACACACATATGCCAGTCACATCTAGTATGTGTCTGGCAGCCTTCGTAGGCGGTAAAGTCCATGTTTCCGCTGATTGCTGTGAAGCTGCTGGCCAGAGATTATGTTTTGGCTGCAAAAAAAAATCCTGCTTCTTTTTGACTTCGAGATGATGTCAATTTTCCTGCCTGTTTCCCTCGTTGAATGGCCTGTCCTGTGAGGAGGGCCAGGACACCAGTATTTTTACTCCCTTTTCCGCCTGCAGCCTCACAAGCACCGCGCTGCTCAGTGAAGGGGCATTTACATGAGAGCAAAGGATTGAAGGTGGATCCAAACACGGCCTGAGGGGTATGGCTGCCTGACGTTTGCACGTGGGCATGTTGTTGTGTTGTTGTTGTTTATGTCCAGCAGATGTGTTCCCAGGTTTGCTTTGGCTGAGTCTGATACCTTTACCTAATAGGTCATTCCACCTCACCACGGAAAGTCCACACACACATCAGAGGAGAATGACTGAGTCATAAAAAAGGCCAAAGAAAATAAAATACAGTGTGATGTGTATTTTTTAGCCTGGAAGAACTGAAAATAATTAGCAGTTTAGTCACAGTGATAATGCTAAGCACCAAGAAACGACCAACACTCCAGCTTGTGGAAATGAAACTACAGACCAACAGAAAAATAAATAATATCTCAACCTGAGTCTGGAGCCGCTAACTTTGCTGAATGGTGAATAGAAACTGGAAAATTACATATAACTAGGCAAACAGCATGAGCATCCTAACATACACACATAATCTTTCATTTCAAACACAGAGCTTGCCCCCACCCCCCCAAAAAAATGTAGGTGAAAAGTTTGTCAAACTGCCACTTTTCCAGACCCAGTGAGTAAGTCCATGAAACAGAAAACATCGTTTTATTTGGTGAAGCTACACACTTCCTGCACGGTGCTCAGTGTCTCTCAGGCTTCGCCACTTTATAAAAATGATAAATAATTGACAATGTCTTTATGCACTTAACCTCCTTAAAGAGTCTTAATGTGGTTCCTGTGTGTGTGTGTGTCTCCACCACAGCAGCACAGTGCTGTCCTGTGTTCGTTTTGTGTGTGTGCTACAAAATGTTACCCTGGGGTTTGTGAGTACATCAGTGTTGCAAAACACAAACAGTATGTCTCATTAAAACTAGTGCACACTCATTTTAACGTAATGTAACTTAATCACACTGCCTTGTCATCCCTCCCTGCTCATCAGTCCGCAGCTTCCTGTCTTGTGGGGAAACACAGGGCTCATCATGCGTCTGCTGGTCTACAGTGAGTGCTCCAGACATCAGGCAGATATTCTGTAACATTGTTATCTGTCACTCCCACAGGTTCAGAGGAGTGACGGCACCAAATACTTTTTCTTTCCTGTGATATAAAGTCTGTATTGGAGCTTGTAGTTTTTTGCTGTTTATTAGAGATGGTTATTGTGATTAAAACAGGTCAAATCAATAGATCATTAGATTTGCACGTATTTGATTATAAATATGGGACCACTGAAAATTTCATCTACATCTCTGCTACACGTAAAAGTCTAAAGATCATTAGGATTCATCCTCTGGGGACTATAAATATCTTCATAAATATCTAATCATCAAAAAGAAGTTGAGATATTTCAAGTTGGACCAAAGTGGTGCTGCAACATTGAGTGCTGCTGCAATGAGTCCAAACCCCTGGGGACATTAAACACCATCACACCTTTACAGCCTTTCTGTGTTTATAGTTGTGCATTTAATCAAAGTTAAATCAATTATTCAATGGTGGCTGTATTCAGGCTTTGATGAAGAGGTTTCATTTGTGAAGATTATCCTGCTGAACAAAACATGTTGTCTGCAGTAACAACAAGACGATGTAAAAATCCCATTGGCTTTTTGTGGAAAGAGCCCAGGTGATGCTATTCTATTGCCATCCTGTAAGCAACTAAAAGCATCTGTCATTACATTAAGTCAAGCACAGAGGAAAGTTTTCCTGCCATAGTTTGTGCCCAGATTTTGACAGAGATGTTGTTTACAGGAACAAAGAAGCTGGTCATTCATGAACATGAACATCCAACCGTACATTATCTTTACTGCTTATTTTCCTGCAGGGTCAGCGGGGGGGTAGATCTATCAGTCTATCACAGGGTCGATACAAACAACCATTCATACCCACCGGTGAATTTAGAGTCACTGGTTAACCTAACCTGCATGTCTTTGGGCTGTGGAGGGAAGCTGGAGAACCTGGGGGGATCCCACACAGGCACTGGGGGAACATGTAAACTGAAAGGCTACGGGCCCAGTGGTTCAAATCCAGAACCTTCCTGTATTGAAGTGATGCTGTGGCAGTAAGTCAGTGCTCTGTCTGAACTTACTCTAGTAAAGGTGCAGAGCTGCAATTGGACTGGACCTGTGGTTTTACAGTGGTGTTGGATTAAATACAAAAAACATACAGTGAATCATTTGTTCAGAGTCAACAGGAGCAGCAAGTTGGTCTAGACCAAAGTGGTTTTGACAGGTCTTCATTGCACTTTTCCAACATGTTGTCTCTTTTCCGTGCTGGATGGTTTGAACCACAGCAGAAACTGAAGAGTCAGCAGAAGCTGGGTTCAGGAGCAATGGAAAAGCATAATTCAGTGTCTTTTTTTTCATATCATGAGAGACGCCGTGGTTGGCCTTACTACAGGCTGTGGAGACAGAGACAACAAGCTCTTCATTTCACTCACTCCACACACTTGGATCAACACGTCACCACTGCAGCCCAGAAACACCCAAGAGTCATCTGTACAGGAAATCAAACCTATCATTATGTCCGTTTCAAATGCTGCAGATGAGCTTCAGCGTTTTCAAGGCTTCAGCTGGATTCTTTGCATTTTTTAGACACTCGACAATGTAACTGTGCTCACTATCACCACCTAAACCTAAAGGCCAGGAACAAGATTGAGGGTATTTGCTGTTTGATCCTGTCTGAGGCCGGCTGGACAGAAGATTAAAGCTGCACCACATGTAAACAAAACAGAGTTTTCTGTGTGTTTTTAGGCAGCGGGCAGTGTCCACAGCTGATATGATTTAGATGAACAGATAGAGTCAGAGAGAGGAAGACAGAAAAGATGGATGACGAGAGAGATAAGGCGAGCAAGGCATCGCTCTGCAACAACACATTAAGCTAACACAGACAGCCCAGTTTTGTTTTCCCACGGGATATACAGTGGGTCCCAGTGAAAGACACACACACACACACACACAAAAATATAGTCAAAAACGCAGAGCTCCCATCTGCCCCAGCGCCTTAATCAGCTTATCACTCCCTGAACCGAGGCCATTCAGAATCACTGTATCAAGCTTTGGCATACATTAGTGGCACTACAGGGATCAAGCAATATACAGTTTGTAACCCAGCACCCCTGTCACACACACACACACACACACACACACTAACACATATCTAACACGGTGAAGCTAAAAACACATTTCAAACGTGCACACGCACACAGATTCAGACTTAAGCTGCGTGCAGAGAAAAACACTCAACACACACAGGTTTTCATCCCAAAAAGATTGGAAACCTTCTCTGCATGTAAACATCATAAAAATTCATTAAACATGCACACACACACGCAGAGCAGAGGAGTTTCTGCTAGGAAAAACAACACGAACAAGGCCAGGACACGCAACAGAGCAGGCACAGGCAAATACAAACTGTGTGTGTCTGTGTGTTTGTATCCTGATAGGATGCCAAAGCCCAGCTGATCTCTCAGTAAATATGGACATATGGACAGCCTCTGTAGGGAGAGACAGAGCGTATGAGGATGACACAGAGATGGGTCTTGGCGTGTTTCCCTCATCTGTCCACACGGAGACCACAGCGGGCAGAGACATCTTATCCTCCTGGGACATGTGTTCCTTTCCCAGAGCTGCAGCGTTTAGCCTTTTTGACTCCTCACTTCACCGCAGGGAGCAGGTCAGAGGTGTCCACTCTTGGTTGCATAACAATCAGACTGTTATGGGATGAAAACAAGGGAATTGTTGTTGCCAGATGGACTAGTTAGTTATGTAAGTTTTACGGAGCTGTTTGAGGAAGTGATGTGAAATGTGGGCATCATGTGCCGAGTCAAAACAAAAACTGTGACATGTTAGAACAAAACCTGGCAGCAACAGTCCATCTGTGATTTTATTTTTATGTATCACTTTGCCCTGCTGTCCTTACTGAAGTTTACTGTTCAGTCTCTCAGCACTAAATTGAATCCTGCTAAAATGTTGTCATTATTTAAGGCAAATCAAGGGCCGCATCCTTCGGGGGACACGGTTTGGATGTCGTTTACCATGAGGGCTGACCCAAAATGAGATGATCATTTTTTTACAAAAGTTTTAAGGCCCTTGGTATTATCAGCTTTACAATGAAGGCAAAAAGACTCACAATTAATCCAGTTTTAATTTCATCAATGAAAACTAAATAAAACATAATGTCCGTTAATTGTCTTATTATGTGATTCTGTTAAAACAACCATGACAAAATGTTTATTTTTTTATGATTATTATTCAACAACAGTTTGAAGTCTTGACCTTCATGTATCTGTAAAAGCACACATTGTGGTTATATCACAGAAAAGAGAAACAGAAAAAAGTCTAAATTTAGTAAAGTTTGAGATAAAAGTTTGGTTTTACAGAAACGGATCCTATAGGAATCCGTTGTCAGTTATCAATTTTTATGTCTCTTACCTAGCAACTGACGCTGAGGTATTTCTGAAACTCATCAGATTTCTTATTGAAACAAACTAAAATGGCCACTTCACTCAAAACAAATGTGGGGGCACATTTTTCAGTTGCACCCAAGTAGCAAGTGGTTTTGAAGCCTTGAGGTTGTAATTTGGAAGTTGGCCATCTTGATTTTTTTAAACCAGACAAAAAAAAATTTCACTCGAGCAGGTCGCTGTGTGTGGTGCAGTCTGTCAATCACACACTAGCCACGCCCTAATTCATCCCCTGCTTTATGGTCTATTTCCCTCTAAATGGGACCATCACTTTAAAAATGAACATTGCGTTGTATTGAAGACTTTAAACTAGAGACCGAGACCATAAACTCATTAGGAAAATGTTTACTGAGCTAATAAATAATAAAGAGAGAAGTAGGGACATTTTCACATAGACTTCAATACAATCTGACTTCTCTTTACAATCAGTCGCCCCCTGATGGTCATAAGATAGAGTGCAGGTTTAAGGATCTTCAGTATTGGCTTCACTTGTCATACCCAGAGTCTTCGTACACTTTTATAGAGAGTGTATAGTTGCACCACAACCAGGACCCATGTTGGCGACTCATGGTCTCAAGGCCTCTCCACAGCTGCTCAGCTAACTGCAGCATCATGGCCCCGGGTTAGCCCGAATCTCCTAATGAGCAGTTCATCATCAAATACACATACACACATCATTTGGGTCTGTCATGAGATTCTCTATCAGTCTCAACCACGTTTAGTCTATTGACAATGTATTGGTTTACTGCTTTTAATTAACATTACACCTACGCGCTAACATTACCACCATTAGCTAACGTTATAGCCGTTAGCTAACATTATAGCTGTTAGCCAATGTTACCACTGTTAGTTAACATTACCGCTGTCAGCTAATATTATAGCTGTAAACAGATGTTAGCACAGTGACAGATTCAGAGCCACAGTCCCTCTAGAAATAAGACGCAGCAATAAAACCGATTCCTGTGCATAAAATCACTGTCACTGTTGCAGCGTCTGTCACTTTCCCCAGGATCCCTCTCTTCTTCCCATTTCTACCTCCCTCCAGCAACTTCCTCACTCGTCCTCTTCCACTTCTCAGCCTTTAAACTGCTGCGATCTGTCGGGCTTTTAGATCTCAGCATCTCCCTCTCTCCTCACTGTTGCTGGCTGTTAATCAGAGCTGCCTGGGACATCAGGCGGCTGCTGTCACGATGCCCAGCCCCAGGCTTCAGGCAGCAATATTTATCATTTTCAACAGAGCGCTCCACTCCACCGCACTTCTCCAGTCCTCTGGCCACCCACATCCTCAAAAGCAGTAAATAGAGGACACGTTCTGGAGGGGATCGTGCACACTGTGATGTCATGTTAAAGGATTGTGATTTCTAAAAAAGTGGGTGCAGGGCTGGAGGAGGCACGAGCCGTAGACCAGCTCAGTGATAGAACGAGATCAGAAATGTATGGTGGAAGAAAACATGCAAACATCAACATCTTCATCAATTTGACAACACATTTGCTGCAAATACAACATGAATACTCAAACAAGAGACGTGTTTCCAGGGGACAAAAAGTGATGAACTGAACGCTGCTATTGGTCAATTTGGGACTTAAATTTAAAGCACTGAACATCAAGTGCACATGAATATTATAATACATCGATGTAACTACATCCCAGCTGGGTTCTTCAGTTTTTACCTCCTGGAAACATTTCCGTTGTTTTGTGGATATTTGCAGTGCACGTGTTGTCAAATCGATTTAGATGTTTTCTGACTGCGTTGGTGTTTTGTCTCTTTTGCATGTGTTTTCTTAAGTTGCAGTGCGTTGAGCTTTCTGGGCCACCGTAGAAGTCTACGCAGGGAAAAGAGGTTTGAGAGGGAAAACTGAGTCTGATCTCAAATGGTTTAGGACTCTTGGATCAAACAAGTTGCACTGTGGGATATGTAGGATCTAGTATATCTGGATATCTCCATCTTTGCTGCTTCGATTTTGGTCATTTTTATTTTATCAAGTAAATAGCTGGAGTATCTCTTTAAAGAAAACACCTACATGTTTGGAGACGTGACCTTAAAAGGAAAATGTTCATTTCCATAATGGTAAATATACTGTGTGTACTGTAGATACTTTTAAAACCTACAGGAGCTGAATGTCCCCATACTCTGCCAAGACCTGTATTCCCTTGGTTTAACCTAAACTTAGTGCTATGAATGGAAACAGCTTTAGTAGGTAGCCAAAGTGCCCCTTTCACACCCCTTCATTTTACTCTCTGTGCCCTCCAACGGTGTTTAATTGAGCAGTTGCTCTCTTAAATAGGGTCCAGGGCTCTGAAACTGGGTGGGGTGTTGAGAAGGTGGAAGGTGGGGTCATCTCAAGAGCGCAGCAGCCTGCGGCACACAATAACACAACTTGTGCAGTTTCACAGCAGAGCCTTAATGACAGGCTGCAAGTCCGAAGCTGGAGTGAGATCGTGTGCGTGTCCACATTTTGCCGTGTAAATAATGCAGCAGTCGAACACGATCAAAGTAAACAAAACCCAACCAGGGGAGCTCAGAGAGTGCTGCGTGTCAATTATTGATGCTGAAATGAGATTTGATGATCCAAACACCTGCCTGTCCTGAACTGGACCCACACCAGATTTCACATCTTCAAGACCCAGGCTTGGCAGCAGTGCTTCATGAACTCCCAAAACACTGAAGAAATCTGAGGAGTGGCTGTTTGCAGCCATATGCTAGAAGCAGGAGGCTCTGTCGTCGTGTTTACAGTCTACTTCAAAGAGCAGAAGAATAAAAACAGGGAGCAGGAAGTTAACTTTAACATTTTTTATTAACTGTTTAGAATACACCATGGTAAAGCATTTTGGATCTTCACTTGTGGACTCTTTGGGCATCCAGTGCCAGATTCAACAGCACACGTTGTTCACCATTGCTGCTGTCGTGTTCTCCAGCCCTCTGACTTTCGCTGCTCTTCTTCTGCCTGCGACAGGTGCAGGTGAGAAGAGGGAAAAAACCAGAGTGGTGCTGAGACTGAACATCCTGAAAAGTTAGAGAGCTCTACAGGGGTGCGGGGGGAGGAGACAGACCTCCTCTCTCACTCCCACTGCGACAAACAGGAAGTCAAATAAATAGAATAGTGTCATGTTCTGTGTGCCCCCCCCCTCCTGTGCAGCAGGGCACATGTATCATTCCTCTGTTTACAACATCCACACTTGTGACTGGTGCCTGTACTTGCATGTGTTTAGATGTGATCCTACATATGCTGTAGTTGCAGATACGATCAGATTGCACTTAGAGATCGAATGCTGTACACACTCGTCCAATATTAAAAATACATTAAATTACATTTTCCAAATAAATATTGGTCCTTTTTCATTAGTATGCCAAGTACATCTTCCTGAGACACTTTCAGAACCAGACACCGTGTGTGTGTGTGTGTGTGTATATATATATATATATATATATACACATTTACACACATATACACACATACACACATGTGATATATGCTTTTACCCATCCTTTTGATTTTCTCTCCATCTCTCTGGAGGCAAAATAACTCTTCATGCTACACTTACTTCAACCACCGCTCATCATGTGACTTGCTCTCTCATCTGTGCCAAGACCTACGTAGTAAACAGATTACTCTGGCTGCACCAGTGCAGCGTAATCCAAGACGTGAAACCAAGTTGCAGATGCAAACATACATCCTGACATTGTTAGTCAGATGTGGCAACAACACGAACTACAGCTGCTACCGATTTACTGGCCTGAACATACGTCGTGCTGCGAAGTGATTACTTGTGTGAGAGTAATGAGTGTGCTTTGTTGAGATGACATACCCTAAAGTAAATGTATATGAACGTTTCACTCACATGCCAACAAAAACTTGTGTAATAACAGTCTTACAGCCAAAATGTTCTTTTTTGAAAATACAAATGTTTATGAAAGTTTGTCTTTTGTGAAGTTTCACAGTATCAACGTGGTTCTCTTTCTGACGTGCTTAACAGTCCCACACTGTAGCTCTCTAGCAGTGTGTAAGGAATTTACACACACACACACACACACACACACACACACACACACACACACACACTAAGTACCTTTACATGAGGAACCACACTCACAACATCATCTGGCTTCATCCTCATCATTTATACCAGTCTCTTATTGCTTTCATATACCAATGTTTTTATACAAGCTCATGTGAAGGAAAACAGGAAATGTATCGTCCATCTCGTCTTGTGGGGAGGCAGTCCTGACCTGCAGCCCAGATAAGAATTTTCTGCAAAGTCTTTGCAGGAAACAGCAATCAGCTACTGGATTATCCATAAACATGATGTAAGGCAGCAGAAGATCCACGGGTGGTCTCTTCTTCAGACATACAAAAAGAGCTGCATCCCTGCTTTTTCTGTCAAGTCATTTCAAGTCCTTGTTAGTCTATACATTTGAGACAGCATTGTTAGCATCTCGCGCCTGACGGATGCCGTATAGCCACTTGATGACCCGAGCATTCCTCTCGATGACGGAGATGCCGTAGGGGACCCGTTCGTTGGCTCTGGCGGGCCCATCCTCGTCGTCCTCATCCTCCCTCGCCCGGTCACCCTCGTCCCCGCACTCTGAGCTGGGTGTGCTGACACTACGGAGCTTGGAGACCGACACGATATCCGAGTTGGCTCTCGTGAATCGCTCCACTCCGCCCATCCCCTCCACCTCCTCTGGGTCCAACCCGCAGTAGTTGAAGAATCGCTCCAGGTCGGCCGTTGCACGAGAGTAGCGGTCACTCAGGTCTGACTTCGAGCGGTGCAAGGATGGGTGCTTACGGCCAGACCCCTTAGAGCTGGCATTGGATATACGGGTGAAGGCGGGGGAGGCTGGGGGGATCATGCCTGCTCTGACCAGCATGGGACTTGGCGGCAGGTAGGCTGGAGGGGAGGGCAGGGTTTGGGAAGGTGTGGTGATCTGAGGGTGAGATTGGGGTTGGTTATGAGCTGGTGGAGGTGGTGGTGGTGGTGGAACCTGGGGATGTGCAACTTGGCCTTGGGGAGTCTGTCGGGGCCTGAGCTGGGGCTGCAGCTGGGCCCTCTGGGGCTTCCTTATCTCAGCCTGAGGCCGAACGTCCACCCTGCGCACCGTCACAGAGTTAGGCGAGCTGTAGGGTGCTGGAACCCCAATGCGTGGTGCTCGTGCCGGGATAGGGGGTGGACGTCGCGTGAGTTCTACTGCAGGAATTCGGAGGTTCTTGTTCAGCGGAGAGGAGGTGGAGGAAGAGGTGGATGAAGAGTTGGTGGTGCCATGATTCAAAGGTTTGAGGTTGTTGAGAAGTCGATTGCTCCTCTCCTGTTCTGCTGACAGGCTACTGCCGATGCTTTTAGCTCCAGAGGAAGGAGACGATGAGGAGGGGGAGGTGGAGGAGGAGGACTGGGAACAGGGCAACGGTCTATCACATACATCATTGATTAGATTATTCAGAATATCCAAGTTAAGAGCAGGCCCTCTTCTGCCTCCTGGTCCCTCTCTGCCTCCTCCATTCTCCACATCGGCCGGGCAGCGGGGGACTTTGCGGGCTGGAGGAGTGCTAATCTGGCATTGGAGCATCATCCCCGGAGGAACTAGGGGCTTGCGGATGATTGGTGGCTTGATGGGGGCCTGGCGGGTGAGGGCCACCTGCTGGCTCTTTACGTACTTGGCCTTGTCTGCCTCCAGGCGCTCCACTGCGCTGAGTTTACGGGCCCCAGGCTCGGTCTGACGGCGGAAGTAATCTGGGCCCTTGTTAAGTATCCTGAAGGGCATGGCAGAGGTGAAGGGAACGCCAGCCAGACGGCCATCTGACGGCCGCAGGGTCTCCACCGGCATCCTGGGGGATCTAACAGAAAGAGAAGAATTTACAGTCAGAGGAAGACTTTATGTGCAAAATGACAATGGGTGAATGAGCAAGAGCCCACAGAAAGAACATGAGAATGATTTCTTTCCATGTATTTACTGTGGTAAATGTAAAATTAGTGTTTTATTTTCCTATGTTGCAAACGTGAGGAGGTGCAGAGTAATTTGATCTGACAGAAGGAGAGGTGGGTGAGAATGGAGCTTTAATGATCAGTGAACATCCCTTCAGAGCTCCCAAATGTCCTCTCTAAGCTTAAGAAAATAGCTCTTTTGTAGTCTCTTTTCTTCCCACTCTCCTCCCCCTCCTCCCAGCCTTGCACCCTTGCTCCCAGAGCCCCCTTTAACTTCCTTACCGGTCGCTGTGTTGTTGCTCTCACTTCTCTCCTTTTCTCACTCCTTCCTCTCCGTCGTCCCTCTTGCTCTTTTATCCTTCTTTTTTCCCCAGTCCAGGCTCAGTGAAAAGCTACTAGTGGGACAGGGTCGGTTGAGGTCAAATTCCACATCAGGCCCGGCCAGACCACCTCTATTGGCACAACAGTGACCCAGAAGGGGGTTAGGCTGCGTATTGGGGTCACCAGTCAGACACAGTGCAGCTGATGGGACCTCTTTATCCAAAAATGCAGGTCTGGTAGATCAGCCAGCAAAGATACCGGCGACACGGCAGCTTTAATGGTCCCCCACTTCAGTCTCTGTCCAACTAGTCTGTTCAGCCCTCGTCCTCCTGTCCAGCTGTGGTCACACACAAAAAGCTGGCCAGCAATTCAGCTGGAGAGTCCCACAGTCCTGGAGAGGGTTAAAAAACAGATGATGTCCAAGTCAGAGGATGGTACAGCTCTCTGTCTCTCATTAACAAAAACATCCACACACAGTGATGCACACACACACACACACACTCACACACGCTGCTCCAGCTGACAGACAGGGACTCTCTTCAACACTGAAGTGCAGCAGACGGGACAGGCTTTAATACCACGTCTGGCTCCTCCCAGCCGGCCAATCACACGTCAGGCCAGGAGCCTCAGCAGGGCAGGGGGGGCGGGGCAGTGGGCGGGAGGCATGCTCGCATTGGTCTACCTCAAAAGGGATTCTGACCAATTGGACCCCTCCCCCCTCAGAGCACAACAAAACACTGAGGCAGGGTTTTCATTCAAATGAAAATTCTTTGAAAGGGAGAAAGGGGTGAGGGGGTGAGGGGGGGGGCAACGGGCAAAACAGCTGCAATTTTTTACATTGAATTACATCAAGCTCAGTGGGGTGCTATGAAAACACTGAAGAAACACTGAAAGCCTGCACAACTGTTCCTCCTCTTCAGGTCTTTGTCTTCATCTCAGCGGAGACAAAGTGTGAACAGCAGAGACACAGTAAACAATAGAGGATTATCTCACTCCTTAGTCTAACTGCCTTAATTTGGAGTTTAACCTTTTAGCTGGTAGAGTCTAAAAACTGACCAAATAAATCCAATGTTACTTTTAGAAACAAAAAAAAATAGAGAACAAAGACAGTGAAAGTTTTTTTCCCCCATGCTTCCACAACTTCAGATCCAATTACTCTCTCATTTTTAGGAGTTCAAAGCTTTGCTGACACGCACTGTTCATCTATTTTCCTCTTTCTCAAGCTCTAATTTCACAGAAAAACAATTCTCTCCATCCCTCCATCCCCCCATCCCCCCTCCACTCCTCAGCACTGCTCATTGCTCACCACCACCCCCCCCCGCCTTATCGTTTACAGCATTACACTCCAGGGTTACATCACACCCAGTCAATGTGCCTACTCCCCCCTCCTCCTCCTCACCTCCACCTCTAACATATCTATCCACACATTTTTAATTAGTCTTTTTATAGCAGTCTTTTTTCCTGTCTCCCTCAACATGTGACCCTCTTTCCCCCTCTTTCTTTCTCTGAGAGAGAGAGAGGGAGACAGAAAAAAAGCATCCGTGGCGGCTTACACTTGAACACACACACACAGACACACACACTTACTTTGAGATACATCAAGAACTTGAAAACTCACACACTTTACTTTCATCTGAACCATGCGACAAACCAAAGAGTCTAAAATAGTCCAGCTTAAATTAAAAACACATTTGCATCACAGAAAATAATTATTCACAAACCTTGTGCAACCAAAAGCCTTCAGGCAAATCCCAGAGGAATACATCATGGAAAGGAAAGAGTGAAGAAAGAGGACGCGCTCTGAGTGAGAAGAAGATTTCACATCTTACATTCAAAGAAAGGAAGGAGTGTTTAGTTTCAGTCAGAGAAAGACAAACTCTCTCAATGAGACATATGCAAGATGAAGACCACACCATCACAGTTGGTGCTTATGAGTCATATAAAAAGGGCTCAACAATGATCTGATGATGATGATGACGACAGAGAGACACATCTGTCTTGTAATCCTCATGTTAATTATTTAAGACAAGTACCGTACTTCTAAAACTCTCAGTCAAAACTTCAAAATCATGCAAAGATAATACTGTTTTTACTGCATGGATTCTTCTACCTTGCCACAACCAGGCGCCTGAATTACACACACACACACACACACACACAGGTCAGTTAAGTTCACTTCTCTCTTTCTCTTTCTCCACACGAGCTCTGGAGATTTATACAACTATTCACTGCTCATCACCTGGAAGCAGAAAGAGTACATCTTTAACACACAGATCAATGTGTGTGAGGCGACACACCCCTCAACAGTGGCTGTTTAAAAACATGCTCGGCCAAAGTACAGTAAATACACAAAAGACCATGGTAAGAAGTGGACACAACCACTGAAACTTCCAGTTTCTAGCCCAGAGATATGTGGATAAAAGTTAAAATGAGTCTTAGATCTTAATTTTTCAGTCAATTAGTGTTTGCGATTTTATGATAAATTACAGTGAGTAATCCTTCTCGTTACAGATGCTAAAATGCTTTTCTTGAAAGTCTCCTGAAAAGAGGAAACAGACAGAAAGGCCCTCAGTAACACCAGGAAAAAAAAAAAGCCTCCTGCCCAGCGACCACACTGAAAACACCAGCTTCACTCCAACAGCTATAGGTAATTTTAGAAATGGTCATATATGTGTCCATTCATAGAAACTCATCCTAAAGACTTTACCAGAAATGGTGAAGACAAACGTCTGGAGGCAGAAACCTCAGCTCCCTCAGGTTTAGTATGCCGAGGCCTTGTCATTACCCTCACACAGGCCTCTCCTGGAAAAAACATGTCCTTTGAGTCCAGATTTAGAGCCTTTTCATTTCCACAAAAAAGACCAGTATCTTTAATAATGGTCAATAGCTGCTTCTGAAATGACAAATGACACAACTACTTTGACAGAGGTCCCAGTTCAATGTGTAATGGCCTAAAAAGTCTAACTTCATAAGTGATTTAAAAGCTCCACCTTACTATACAAATTATATAAACACAAAGGGGAAGCAATTGTTCAAGGAATCATGGGTCAACTGCTCAGTTCAACTCTTTAAAACACAAGGTGTTAGAGCTGTGTGCATGCAAACACACTACCTGACACACACCCATGTAAACCCATTTCATCTTATAACTACAATCCCATGATCCACTCACCTGTCTCTTTGTTACCTGACTGGTCCAAAACATTCAGCCACAACAACAAACAGATGAAGTTCAAACTCCCCTTTGATTTCTCCAACTAACAACAATTATTCTAAATGAATTAACTCAAAAATGATTAAATAAAAGCTGCTAAATTAATTCACACTGTATGTAAATGAAAACCCAGTTATCTCCCTTACAGCTCTGCATTGAAAAGAGTCATCAACATGCAAACACTGCTGGTCCCCAATCCTAAAAACAGCAGCTATTGTCATTTATTTCCTCTTTGTACAGATTCAGAGCTAAAAGCGACATCTGCTGTAGTGCTAACGTGTATGCCAACGGTGCCGTTAAACCTCTGCCATAGAACAAGGTGTGAATTGACGATGACCGTGTGTGTCTGTGTGCGCAAGTGAGAGAAGAGAGGGAGAGTCATTTTGCAATAACTTCCTTGTGGAAACAAAAACATCCCTCAGCTTGTTTGTCTTGTTTTTCTAACTCGCCATCTTTCCATTCATGTTTTCTGCAGTTACACAAACAGCTGATGTCTCCAGAAGAGACAAGCACGCCACAGGCACTGACCACAGCGTCAGACCCAGGAGTGATATTTCTCTTCCACGATGGAAACTCGCACGGTTCGATTATCGCAAAACTATTCAAACCGCTGCTGCTTTCACATTCAGCTTTCCGACCACCATATTAGAGGGTAATGATATGATGTTTGCAGTGTGTGTGAGAAAGAGATTGTGTTTCATAGTGACTAAGTGGGTGAGTAATGTATTAGCCAGTGAGTAGAAAGAATATGGGTGAGTATGTTTGGAAGCTCCAGCTGAAAGGAAGAGATGACTACCGCTTTATCACAACCTGCCTGCACCACACTAATCATAGGGAGAGTCCAGTATTTTCTAGCACTTAGTAGCTGAGTGACTGAATAAACAGCAAAGATCAGCATGTCGGGAAGTGGTTTTTGGGAAGGAGAGGGAAGACGAAGGTGAAACACAGGCCATATCTGATACTTTTTATACTTCTCTTTGTAGAAAAGGTCCTGAAACCCAACAAAAAAAAAAACAGGAAGATGTAGCAAACATTGTTTGACAGGGACTCATTTGTGTGTGTGCGTGTGTGTTCTGTGACGCTGGCTGGCTTGTCATATCTCAGTGGCCTTGGTCCCTGCAGACATTGACCTGACTGTATAGGAAACAAGAGAGACCCCACCTGAAATCCACTCTTGTCCAAGGTGAAGAAATGTAGATGAGAGTGAAGCCTGACAACAACAATCCTATGTGCAGCTAGATGCTAGAAAACATGTTTACATCCTTTAATTTTTGGGGAAAATCTCACATTCCTGAAGGGTCACCTTTACCCCAAGTGGAGAGAGAGAGAAAGTCTGTGGCATGTTACTCAGTGGTGATTTCTCAGGTTTGTCTCCAACTACAGGGACGAGCAGGAAGCAATGACGCATTTCACAACAGGAAATGTATGAGAAAGAGAGAAAACCAAACATGCTCGGTTGGAGTGTTTGCTTCGCTGACTGTGGCTGTGTGTGACCAGCAGGTCGACCCTGTTTTACTGTGACCATAGCTTCTATTTCTGGGCACTGGGACCCTTGCCACAAAGTCAGAACACAATGACCTGGGAACCACTGCAGAGGAATGGAGCAGTGAGGTGAGTTGTGACACAGACAGTTTGATCCAACCAAAAAAAACAAAAAAAAAAAAAAAAAAAAAAAAAACCCCAACAAGATTTCAAAGTAAAGACTTCAGTAAAGCCTCTAAAGTCCTACCTGTTGTATCTACATTTTCTAAAGGTGGAGAAACATGGTCCTGATAACAACTGGGTCTACACACCCAAGTCTTTACAGAATTAGATAAAAGTAAATGTTTTTTATTCATAGAGACATTATATTTATCTATTCTATCAATAATACAAAAAAAAAAAGCAAACTAAAGCACAGAAGCATCAATGTTGCATCAATGGGTAAAATGTGGAAGATCATAACCGGGACAGGGATTCAGTGTCTTTCCCAAGGATTGTTTGGCTGATATCAGGGGATTTCTTAAGTTGGTAGTACTGATGCCATAATAAGGAAATTTTCCCACATGGTAAACTCATAACAGCTGTGTTTCCATTTACACCAGCTAAAATGAAAATAAAGAAAAGACGCAATCTCTGAAGATTGGAAGGAATACCTCCAGATTCTTCCACCTTCGGGTTTTTGCAGATTAATTCATATTAACAGGTTCTCTTTTAGCATTGTGTCTAAATTTGAGGTCAGTCCAGACCAAGGTGGTGGACCGACCAGCAGACCAGCGTAGAGCCACGGTTTAGCAATTATGTCCTGTTTGTTGTCATTACTGCTGAATTTATCTAGAAATAATGACAAGTGCCCAGACACCACAATGTAATCGTGTCATCTTTGCAATATTGTAGGAGTGACGAAGTGTGTAACATTAAAGAGACAGGACAGGAAGTGAGGAAGGAAGTACTGAAGGAGCTTTCTGAAATATATCTACAGTCTGATCAGCTCTTGTCATGGCTGCTGCTTGAACACTTCTGGCGTAACTGACTCAGTGAAGCATCTTCTGCTTGAATAATAGTCTAACCTTATGAGGAGGAGGTTCATACCCAGGTCGTGGCCTATCAGGTTATGTGCGTCCAACACAAAGCCCAGTCCATCACCCCACTGGGACACCCCAGCTTCAGTTTTTAAGTCAATAAAAAGCTTGAAAGAAAGGTTCAAAAGGTTATCAGCCATGCCCCCTCAGGGCTGTTTGAGGGAGCTCCAAAGACAGTTAATGAAGACAGAGAGGTGAGCACCAGGGCACCAGACCTCACAGCATTCAACCTCTAATGCCTCGGCTTCACCACACAGTGCTGTGCAGTTATCAGCTCTGGCCACACTGCTCATTTCCTACACAAAATAGCTCTTGGCCGAGTGGAGAACTCCGCTGACATGCATGACTGAAGTGTCTGGACTGGAGGGTTATGAAACCCTGATATGCACTAGGGTCTAGTCGACTGCAAAAACAACCATTGAACCATAAGCAGACAGTTATTATAACATCTAGCTCCATCTCTGAATGCCACTCCCACCTCTCTCCATCTATTGCTTTCCCCTAAAACCCCCCTCCTCCACCTCAGCTCACTGTCTGTGTCTGTGGCCCCAGGAAACACACGCAGTCATGCACAATTATACCCAAGGGTGGGATGGGGAAGGGGGTCCAATGAAGTCCTGTGCTTATGTGTAGCTGTGCATCCATGAATGTCAGCAACCTCATTTTCTGTGTGTGTGTTTATGTGAGGAGTTTTGACTGAGTAGGTAATCAGTGGAGAGCAGGTGGCTGAGTCCTCCCTCAGGAAAATTTTGAAGACAAACATTACAACATCTGCTATGTGTCACGTAGATAACTGACATTATCATAATTTTTTAAAACTTCAGTAATATGCAATCCAAAAACGATCAGTGCAACTGACGCTATGACTCGCATTACAAGATCTATCAAAAATAATCACAATAAGATTTTTTTTTGCATATCGTGCAGCTCTAGATTTGTATTTGCTACACAAACAAGAGTGCGGGGTCCATCAATTCATCTCTAGTGAAAATTCATCAGCTGCCATTCAAAAACTAAAAGCGGAGAAGCCTCTGATCTAGTTATGTGTACATCCTCTAGTGTTTTCCTCTTGCAAAACCCAGAGGAAAACAACACAAAATTCAACCTTTGATGGTAAAGTCAGAAGGTTAGGTTATATTGTTATCTGCCTTACTTCAGATATAATAATTATAAGATGTTGGCTGGCAATTTTTCTACCCTTGGGTGACTTTCTGCTGATGGTGGAAACTGTTGTGTTACTCTCTAAACTAATCTGCAGATCTGGATTTGGTTTAAAAAATATAAACAAATCAGTGCTTGGTGTTTGGATCAATGGTTGGAAGCAACTCTTCTCATTTTGTTCAGCTGGATCTAATCCCTTAGGTAACACACACACAAAGGCACACACACACACACCTGGGAACATATGGGCACACACGGACAGAAGTGTGCTCAAACACACAAATTCAATTACATGCCAACAGCAGAATTAAAGACACACAACTACACGAAGCATACAGCTCAGCAGTCAAACACTCATGTGCACAAAGCTCTATTCTGCAACTGTGAAGCCTGAGGGCAAACAATACGCAAAGGAAGATGGACCCCCCCCCACAACATGGTGATGAACACATTCCAGGGACATGCAGGCGTGGACGCAATCACATACTGCTGCTGCCACAACACACACAAAAACATAGCACACGCACACACACACTGTGAGGAGGGAGAGTGGTCACTGTGGAGTTGCCTCCAAAACTACACATGGTTCATCCAACTCTACTAGATGTTTGATCTTTACCAACTCAGTGTGTGACATAATCTGAGGGCGTGATAACTCTTCCGTGAAACACTTCCATTCCCACTGAAAATAAAACATCAGTGTCAAGCCTGTCAGGGCTACAATACATGTGCTCTGCCAGCCTGCCACACAGCCTCTCACCCTGCTACAGCAGGCAGAATGAAAATAGTCCTGGAGCAGCGCTGCCAAATGTTATAATCAAGACCAGTATTTTTAGATCTGGCATACCGTCTCAAGGACAAGGCAGCACAGGCAGGGACACAGAAAGAGACAATAGCTGCTTCTACTTTAATGCAGGTTTTCATTTGCTCTGCGTGGTGTCCACATGTGTCACAGTGAAGAGTTGAAGCTCACTCTCTTGTTATCATTAGAAGCAACAAATTATTGAAATTCTACACATAAAAAGGCAGTAAAAAGGAAACAAAACATTATTTAAGTTACATATATTATCATAAAATATCTCTCACCGAGGTTTTTAAATTACACAGATCAAACCTGATGTCCAACACTGCAGGCAGACTGCTCAGTTCAAACAGGAAAGATGGTAAAGTTTACTTACATGGCGTGTACAGGCAGTAAAATCCCTGTACCAGGTCTCTGAAATACACACACTGCACTGAAAGAAGGTAGGAGCTGGGTCTGATACGAACGCTGCTGTGCCGGTATGTGTGCTCCTGTGTGTGAGCGAGCCAAATAAACACTAACCTGAGCGTCTCTCTGCTCCTTAGGCTAATAAGCTCCACTCCTTCTCCTCCCACTACTGAGGAGGACTCCACCCCTCTGTCTAGAAGCAGGAAGAGAGCTGGGAGAGCAGGAAGAGAGAGCCTTTACTTGGAATCACATGATCTTCCTGAGTCGTTACCCTGTAATTCTTCTAAACTACCATTTCCACTACCCATGGCAGTGGTATCATTAATCCAGGAAACTAAACATTTTACAACAAGGATTGATTTTTTTTCCTTTGTCTTTTTCTATGTATGCCAAATTATTGCTGCTAAAAAAAAAAAAAAAAAAAAAAAATACAGATGCATCCCTCCAGTTCACTTTTCCTGTGAAAATTCTCTGTTCCTGTACAATTTACGAGTTTGACACTACTTCCGATAAATAAAATATGAGTTGACATCTTACTGGAGCTGTGATGATTAGTCAATGAAAGGTCCCTTACATCTAAAGGTAGACTATATTATTTTTGATTATAAATCAGGATAAATTCTATATTGATACTGTAAAAGTATCAAAAGTCCAGTCAGTCCACAGATAAATATTCACAGCCTGTATTCAGAAACTTAAAACCAATTGTCAGGATTTATGTAACTTTGTGATGTCACAACAAAGCAGCTCTGAGCCACACCTCAAGCATAGCCCAGCTGGACCGATCATCCAAGCTTTTTTTCTTTTGGTCATTTTAACTTTATTACCAAAACCAAACCAAGAAGTCATTCTGGCACAAGACAAGAAAAATGTTGAGGAAATGCTGCACAATCATCGGGCGTCAGTGGAGCTGAACAATTAATTGAAATATTACAGAAACTGCAAAGTTAATTGCAAAATATAATATCTAAACTGCAGGAGCAGTGTGTGTGTGTGTGTGTGTGTGTGTGTGTGTGTGTGTGTGTGTGTGTAGAATTGTGGTGCTACAGAGCCCCCTGGCCTACAAATCATATTGTCCAGACGAACATGATTGTTCCACATCATTAACATTTTTAGATTTTTTGGAGGGTAACATTGTGGCTCATGTTGCAATCACGATGGTATCTGACCGATCTGCCAAAGTAATCACAATCAGATGATTTTTTTTTTCATCCAGCTCTAGATGTCAGGAACATATCATTGCACATCTTTCCCAAGGAAGTACATCCTCACATCTAAACATCGACCAGCATTTTATAGAAAATAACCCAGCCCTTACAGAAATGTTTGCCCGACTACTGTCTGCCGTCCTTTTTTATAGAAATGTTGAACCTTATTGACACATGAGCCTGACATAGAATGTCTGAAAGGAGCAAAGATGTTGGGTTTATAACCTAAATCAGTATGCACTTGTCTCTAATCCTATCAGTACTTTATTCCACATCCTGCACACCGTGGCTAAGCTGCCCTTCCTCCTTATAGTCCAAACACACACAGTAGTGCTTATTTAAAGGAGTCAGCAGGGCGGAGAGCGCCAACCCAACTTCTGCCACACACACACACACACACAAACACACACACACACACACACACGTATACAAACTGGCACACAGAATCAGGAACCCACACCCACAGCCTAAAGACAAACACACACATGCAGTGGTGTGTCAGTCCTCCGAGGCAGCAGCGGGGAGCGGACTTCCACTCCAACTCCTCACTGTAGAGGAAAACCAAGTCCAATCACATGGACTCTGAAGTCCAAAACACACAGTGGGAGCCAGCAGGATAGGACAATAAATATTTCAGCAAGGTCAACAGATTCCAACACCTTCTCCACCACCGTTAACACCATCAATCGCGCTCTCCCTCCCTCCCATCCCTCCTTCTGAAGACTGAGAATGGCTGACAATCACATACCTATCTGCTGTTTCTTCCTTCTCTCATATCTCCTTTTTTTTTTTTTTTTTTTTTTACCATTTCTGTCATTTCTCTCTTCGACTTTCTTCCTCCCCTCCGGTCCTTTCACACCCTGTGAAAGCTACACAATCTCTGTGCCTCAGGGAAATATTTTGAGCACAACACCCTGTGAGCATCTCCTCTACTTCCACTACCTCTGGCAGTGGTAACACACCTCCATGAGAATGCACACCTTTGCTCAGAGACACAGTGGAGACAGGTGGATTAGGAGTATTAGTGTGAGCGTGTGGTGCCTTGTCATTTGGCCATATACTCACATGCTTATTCACCCATTGCATGTTTCCTAAACATGCATACATCATTAGCTCTGTTCACAATTCTAATTTTTGATTGACCAGCTGGAAATGTCTTTTTATACTGGTCTCTAACAGAAGGCAGCAGGTGTCAAGTTACTGCAGCTCTAGCTCCTTTCTCTCATACCAAAATCATTAGCTCTCACACTTGTTGCGCGCACACACACACACACACACACACATTCCACAAATGAAGGGACTCACCAGCCTAACATCTCACATTACTACTAACATTACACACTTGCATGCCCGAGCATGCCCCATCTCCCTCACCCTGCATCCTGGTGCCTGGTGCCGATACCAAACTGGAATCAACCTCCTGAGAAAATCTGATCTTGGGACTTGCATATGACAGAGCTGACCCGAATGCCCTGAAGCTTCGACCGCTGTCACGGTAATCAACATCCGAGTCAACCCATGAAATGAGAAATAGTAATCCGACATTATTCATTATGCAACAGCATTAATTACAATTAGTTATTGTCATTTAATCTCAGTGGATTTTGTGCGTCAGTGCTCTTGTCTAACGTTACCAGCTACAACACATGACCACAAGATCAGAAATTACAACACAGTGTTAGCAAGAGGTCAAAAAAATACAAGCAACAGAGTAACTTCCAAATTTGTGAAAATGGCCTTTAAAAAGTTTAGGCCATCCACCCCAACTTGAACAACACTTCACAGAAAGCACCACTGTACTGACAAGCACAAATAGTTGTGTGTTATAAAATTTATCTGCTCTATCCCATGTAAATGGGATTACTTCACAAACGTTAATAGACGACAGTTGAAATTCAAATTTCTAGAGGGAGTTGTTATCAGGTCTGGTTGCACTGACACTCAATGTATGTTGAGTTTCACATACTCAATCCTGCTGCAAAGAGACAGAGCAAACATTTTGTTTAAACATTAAGAGTTCTTCAGGGCAACATGTGACAAAGCCCTAGGCCCACTTAAAAAAAAAAAAAAAAAAAGAAAAACATAACAAATGAACTGTACAAATGAATTTACAGCCCCACAGCAGAGAAAAGTCTGTACCCAAAGTAAATAAGGTGCATAAATATTTTAAAGAGCAGCGACATTCATGTCCCTGCTGGTCCTCTGGATGAACTTTGTACCCTCTTCAAACCATTGGGGGACGTCTTACCAGACGACACCTCCTACCTAAATGTCTTTACAAACACAGAGCAACAGGATCCTACCTTGTATTAGGGTGAGGTTTTATGACAACAGTGCCTTTAAAATCTCTGCTTGTTCTGAACTTATTATATTTCAAATAAGTACATACATTAACCTTGAAAGAAGAATTTATTCACAATTCCCACCAATTTAGTATTGCACCTCCATGAAGCTGTGGGTCAGCTAAGGTATTTTATGCTGTCTCTCAATTCACATATTTCAAAACCTTCACTTGCCTTTTTGAGCGCATAAAAATCACAAGTACAACAACATGCAGTGTACAATAAGTACCTGAATGTTGAGCACAAAATTGTCAAAATGTTGACACTTTTTGTAAAATGATGGACACCTTGCACCCTCAGCAGTCGCCATCTTGGCTATGTTAGTGGAAGAGGAGGGGCCACCAACTTATTTTCAAACTAGTGAAAACAGCAGCAGAGGAAGGAAAAGTGGGATAACTTTCATGTCACATGACACAGTGGGCACATATCGGAAAGTAAAATGTACATTTTCAAGTCAAGTGAGTAAAGCATCCAGTCAACAGTTACAGTCACATGTTGCGGTTGTCATTTCTGGTGGGTGCACAACAGGCACAACGCTCTACACCAGTCAGTATACACTACACAACTACACAGGAGTACTGACTGAGGAACCCGATTTTGACCGGACTCTAGTCTTTTTTTTTGGGACAAGCCCCAAAAACACTGGATCTGATAATTCCTATGATTAGGGCTGCAATTATTGATTAATATCATTATCATTCCTCATTTAGTTACACTCTCCCAAAGACCAACAAATCTAAAAATCCAAAGATATTTGATTGAGTGTCACATATGACAAAAAAATGAAGTAAATCTCCATATTTTAAAACTTGTAATGAGCCATTTTTTTCGTGATGCTGCTGCTGATGACATCATCATGGTCATGGTTTCACATTTTAAAAAGCTCCCCTTAAAGCCATAGAGGACAACTAACCTTGTTTTCACTGGTTAGATACAGATATTACTAAACCTGATGTGTTAAAATCATTAAAAATGCATCTCTGCAAAACATTCAAGAGAAATGTTACAACTCAGCCATGCTGTAATGTTGTTGAAGTTACACAATTTTTAGGCATTAAGTCAAACAAATTCTGATTTCCCTAGAGTTTATAAGTTTCACTACATCAAAAAGAGGAGTGAAGAAGATATGTGCATTGCATTGCATTTGAGTTCATTTGGACTGTGACACCCTCACGTGTAACTATGTAGACACACTGCAGCTACATAAAGATAGTATTTTAACAGTGATCCCAACAACAGGAATCTATAACACACAGACACGTTTTACGCTGTTTGTTTGAGCTCTCTGGTTAATAGGTCAGTGGGAACAGTGTAGAGGGGGCAGGGTAAATAATGGCTCACCAGACTCATGTTAGTGACCTCCAAACAGCCTGAGGCTCTGACAACAGGCAAACAGTAGAGTCTCTCTCACGTGTAGCAAGGAAACATGGCCCTCTGGGAATTATTAATAAAAAGACAAATGATGAAGCAAAGGTTGGCATCCAGACTGCTGCTGTTGGAGGGATGGGGCAGATGGTTGACAAGGGAGATCCTCCAAAAATACACTAGCATACCCACCCACATACAAATGCTCCTCCCAGCTCACACAGCGTGGGTGTGTAGGGACAAATTGATGAGCGCATACTTTGTGGCATATCAAAGACACACAAAGTCATCAGACCAGATATTGTGCATGTGTAATCGCTGTTGATTCAGTCTTAACTGTCTGGTTCCCAGCCTCTGATCCAATTATCATAAATGACACTGCTGCATTTACAGGAAATGGCAGCAAATAGGTACAACTTCTCCTGGCTGACACAGATGAGAAAAAAAAAAAAAACAAACAACAGAATCACATGATGCTGTCTCCTGTCTAAGTTACCTCTCTTCGAGCAAACTGCAGTCAGATTGTCTCTCTGTTCACAACTTCACTCAGTCACACTGTCAGACGAGCTGTTCGCATTTGTGAGGAATCTGCATGCGAGTCCTCAGCTGCTGACCTCCAGAGTCCAGCAAAAGCAAAGACACAGCTTGCTAGGACAAGGAGTCACACTGCCCTCATTGCTCAGGGGGAGAGTCGCCCAAACTGGGATCACCCATGGGCCAATGACTGGAGGGGAACTCCAGCCACATGACTAGCACTGTCCAGGATATCTGGGCCAAAGAGGGCTTAACCAGACTGTGGAACTAGTAAGAATGCAAAGACCTGACTTTAAAAGTGAGGCATCACACATATAGGTTTGTAATACTGGTAGCAGGATAAAACACTGGAGTCACATTATCCATGAAAGCTGATTCCTAATGGTCTATGGTGGTGTTCATTTTCATTTCAAGACTATGAGACAGTGCTGGTCCACACTCAACGTTACACATCTACATTTAATTGTACGACTCCATGTTTGACTCCACTCTCGTCTTCAGAATTTAATCGCAGATGAAACAAGAACTGTGAATTTTGTCCATCACTTAAACTGAAAGTATGTTATGGCAGTATTTCTTCATGGTCAGTGTGAGGGGGAGGAATGATAACAGCAAGCTAAACCTATTTCAGTGTTCATCGTTTTAAAGAAAGTGAACCATGTTTTCATACATCTCCCAGCACTTTTTTTATAAGTGTACATGTGCATTTAAATGAAAAGAATTGGATTCTTAAACTGTTGTTAAACTGCTTGGAACAACACTGTGTAAAGCCAGACTGTCTCTGTGGCCCTGTGTGTGTGGTTGTGTTGTAAATTGTGGCCGAGTGGAGCAGATTATTTTGACTCAGTAATGATGAGGACATAATATGACCTCATCAGAGAGAGAGAGAGAGAGAGAGAGAGAGAGAGAGAGAGAGAGAGAGAGAGAGGTTATTATAGGATATACAGTATATCAACAACTGGTCAACTTTTCCAACTGTCATGCCAAAAAAGCAGCTGAATTAAACTAAACTGAATTGTGAGAGGGAAAAACAGAGAAGACCACAAAGAGAAACGGTGGCATAAAACATCTGAGTCAATCCCTATAGCACTTCTTGTTGCACCAGCATGTTTCTTCCTGAGGCATCACTCCAACCAAACTCATTTTGAACCTGGGAAAAACTGAAATAGCATTTATTGTCTTCTCTTCAGAAAAACATTTAGATCTATAAAGACTACGGGGAACTGGTCTACACTAAAACAAAACTTTTTTTTCCATGTTGTTCTGTAACAATGAGGGCGGCTATAATAATATAGGCTACAAGTGGAGCATAATCTAGCCTAGGCCACACTATTATTTGCTGGCTATTCATTGTGATGGATGGTATGTAGGTTCAGTAGGAAAAATATCTTTTCCAGCTATTAACAGGGTTGCTGTCATATAGAGATGCTGGATGAGCCAAGAGAAAACATCATCAGCATTAGCTAGAGTGGTTAGTTGCACTATACATGCGATCCCATCAGGCTGATGTAATACTAGAGATTAAATGTTCCAGTGTGTCTGTCTGTGTGGCAGCTATGTTAAGTTCAAACTTTAATATTACCAGTGCTGACATCGACCGTAGTCCTTAATTAGCAAGGATTCCCTCATACTTTTCCACATGCCAGCTAAATTCACAAGGCATCACCACCACTGAGACCAAAATACTGAAAAGTAAACAACAGAATGGACAGACAGAGAAAAAAAAGACACTTGGAAAGAGCCAGCTCTATGAACCAAACCTCAGACATGGTGACTCACAATCTACAATACACTCCATACACTGCAGTGCAAGCGTACTTCTTACAATGCATGTGTGTTAATGTGTTTTCCACAAAAATAGTCATCTGATTTTCTTTTCTGAACCCAATAAATTTAAAAACATGAACTCATTAGTGCCTTTAGTAGTTACTAAGAAGTCAAACATTTTCCACAAGGCTAAAGTCAGCAACATAAGCTCAGTGTAGGGCTGCAACAAACTGTTATTTTCATTATTGATTTATCCATTTTCTTCAATCACTTTATAGTTCTTATCTTTTAAATGCCATACAATAACCCACAAGAGTCCATGGTGGTGTTTTAAAATGAACAAACAACTACCCAACATCGAAAGGGATTCAATTTACATTGATATAAAACAGAGAATAGCAGCAAATCATCATACCAAAAAAAAGCAAAGCATTGGTATTTTTACTTGAAAATTTTAAAGTGCATCTATCATCAAAATCATTTGCAAAAGACAAAACAGATTTAATGTTTCAACTCCAGTTCAGTGTGGAGTAAATGACCTGAGAGATACAGTCAACACATCTCAAGAGGTGGCGTAAGCTTGAGCCAACAAAACAATCGGAAAACAGGAAAGATGTTGAGTGCTGTTTCTGAAAAAACATCCTCAGACATTCACTGTTTCCATAAGTGCTCAATCAATCAAAAACTAATTTAAATGAATTCTAAATGAAGACATTTTGTCCATTTCATTAAAATTGCTGCACTTGCTTCACTTTAGGATTCATCAGCATGACTTTGAAAATAATTTTGCCCACCGGCTCTGAAAAGCTGCTGATGAAGGCAGTTTGAGCTGCTGAATTAGACAAAAGTCTCTGTTACTAGTAGAGTATAATCAGCCAACTCTTCCAAGTGCATTACATAAGCTGGAGCCCATCTCCTGCTTTGATGCCACTGATGTAAAGGTACACCCCCCTGGATATAACACAAGTGGGTTGTGGTGAGCCTCTGTCCTGTGGTGGGGCCAAACTTAAAACCCCCATAAGCTTCTTTCCAGACATCACCAACCTATGCACTTCCTCCCATTCGATGTTTCCCCTTATCTTACAGAAGGAAACAAAGTCTCTGCAGTTTCTTTAAAAGACAGATGTGAATAACAGTTGGCAGTTCTGCACCACTGCTAAATGCACACTGTCTTGAGCTTTAAACATTTGAATAGCAGTATGCTTTTTTCATTGAAACTGTTTTTCCAGACAAGAATACTCACTCACAGAGGGGCCCATAAAAAAAGACTCCATGCTGCGAAGACAAGACTTTTCTAGGCTGCAGGATGCACATTCCTGGACTGTGAATGATTAAGAATGGAAATTACAAGCTTGTGTGTTTGTTGTTGTTGCCCAAGGTGAACAGTTTTTTGCAAGTCAGTTGCAGTGTTTGGTGAGCATAAGTCAAATATTGTACTTTGGCTAGTCTGCTTTTGTCATATTATAGTTTATATTTAGGTGTCAAAATGGAACAGTAGCCAAGACTCAAGCAAAACAAAATGGCCATTCAGTCAGGCTATCAAGTTTCTGTTGGTGAAGATGACCTTTGATCTCCCAGCAAACAGGAAAAGCGAACAAAGTCTCTTCTGTTATTTTATCACTCTGCTCAAAAAACACAATTTTTAAGTCCAGACTCAAACCACTGATTCAAATAAAAGGCAACTAGCATGTCTGATGGAACAGCACTACATCTCATGCCTCCCACTGGCGAAAACCTGGGTGTAGACACATCAACAGCCAAGCAATGTGATGCCTTGTGTGACCTCTTAGCCAGACGAGACTCATATTCAGTCAAGTGGACTTGTTCTTTTTAATACACCAGGCTTCGTGTTACAGTTTTTTTTTACACTGTTCTGGGAATCAAAGACAGGCCAGGTTTCCCAACAGCACCCTCCAAGTAAAACCACAGGTTACAGAGGAGCTGAGGTGGCCTCAGACTCACTGCAGGTGAAACAGGACATGAACAAAGACAGCCAATATGATTTCTGCTCCTTAATGAGAAGAATAGTGCCTTTAAAAGCCAAAATAACACAGTACTAAAGGACACGTGTATACATTTTATAACTAATATTTATGGTTAGGACTAATTGAAAGTTTAAATAGATGTTTAGCTACCGACCAAAAGCTAAGGTTACAACGAAAGCCATGTTTCTTGACGCTGATACACATTTATTGACCACTTTCACTTAAAAATAACGATACCTACTCACCCGTGTACACAGCTCTTTGTCACAGTTCCGCGATGGATTAAATTATTATTGTCGTATAAACGGTATTTCTGGTTACAAGCGAACGTCAGCATTTGTCCAGGTCATTTTAACGACGTTCACAAGTGTCCACTTTCACAGAAACTTTCAATATTGGCGCGGATGACACCATGAGTCAGCTCCAGCTACAGACTAACAAACAGTGCTTTGTATTTTCACCTTCGAAGCGCGTTACAGGCTTTGAAAAGGCTGAACAAGTCGATACTTTTCGGTAACCGTCGGTTTAATGGCTGTGAAATGCTGAATTCCTTTTATATTATAGTTTATATTTGAGAGACAGTCGTGACTCACCCCTAAAACGAGCCCCACTGTGGTACGGTCGGGGTTCATCTCATTGGTTAACCTGGGCCTTTTACAGTTTTGGAGGACGCTGCGTGCCTGGTACCTTGGCAACCACTTGTCGATCTCGCGAGAACAAAAGCTTGGAAATTTAATACAAACTGAAATAGATTTACATCAGTCATCATCAGGGTTGGACGCTGAAGATACTTTTGTTTTGTGGGACGCCCCTATCTGTATGCTTATAAAACAATTGTGGAAATATATCATAGCATAAGGATTTTATTTTTTATGACATCCAATTGGTGGTCAATTTGTTCATTTACAGAATTTAAAAGCATTATGAAAGAAACCCCAAACCTTTGGACTTTAATAGTAATAGAATCATTCTCTACTAATGTGATTTTTCTTGTTAAGATATGATTTTTCACTTTGTTATGAAACATTCCATGCCTGTACAACTATGACTAAAACCTGCTTTTACATGCCAAATGTGGGGGGGGGGAAAAACGACAACAGAAAACTACACTTCTCTGTGTGTTATTAAGCATAATACTATTTTATAACAGTATTGGCAGAAATGTAGTCTGAATAAAGTGAAGTTAAGTGAGTGTAAAGTGTGTTGATCCTAACAGTCCCTTGAAATCTTCTGTATTACTATATTAACTATAATTTCCACCATACTCACAGGGAAATGCTGACAATGTACCAATAGAGGATCAAACTGACTTATTATAGGATTACTTCATCAAATGAAGGGAAGCAGATCTGCATATGCAGGAAATAAACACTTCCCAGTCCCTAATAAAACAAATCTAAACAAAAATCTAGAGCTGAATGTTGAAAGGTGAACTCTGTAGTGCATCTGCCCCCATGTGCTCCTTCTCTAAAAGAGGGGCCAATGGAGGGGCTTGCGCTCAGCTAATAACAAAACAAGCTGGGGGATGATCTAATGTTTTGGCAACAACCTGTTTTAATTAACTAATTTAGGATGATCTCAGCTCTAAAAAGAGCAACTTGTTCTTCTACCCCTTTCTCCATGTGTGTGTAGAGGAGGATGCAACACTTACCGCACTTAATGTTCCCAAGAGGACAATCATTGTTTCCTGTTCCTTAGAAACCCAAATGTTATTCTGCTACAAGTTCTTCTTAGAATTAAAGAGGAGAGGCTAAACGTCTGGACAAGAGTGATAAGAGTGAGATTGATGCAATGAGTATACTTGCCATACATCAAAGAGCTTCTAAGAGCTGTGTGTGAGGCGATCATAGCTCAATCATATTATAACTGCAGGCATTTGGTGGTGGAGGTTCAGTTTCTACTGATTTCACAGGAATGTGGATTTTGTTCAGTTTCTGTGAAATAAAAAAGAAAACTTGCAACCTGTGATCTGTATTACTGTCCACTACTTATCTTCACACCATTTAGGGCTCAAAAGAAATTTGGAAGGAAAGAGAGAGAGAGAGAGAGAGAGAGAGAGAGAGAGAGAGAGAGAACATCCCCCTTGATAAGTAGCATTGGCTGGAAGAGTGTCACAGTTTCTTCCCTGGAGCCCAGGTACTTGTTGGGATGGAAGCGCTAAACAAAAGGTATTCTAGTCTATCAGCAAATGATAAACACCTTGTAAACTCTTGTTGTTCTGGTGAGTCTGGCACACATCCATCCACCAAACATCGCTGAATACAATCAAACTGTGAGTTTCCCAGCTTAAATTGCTTGCTACAGCAGTGTGCAAGTACACGCCCTCCCACCACTTTTTTTCCCTGAATTCCCAAACACAAGGCCCCTTTCCCAAACTGCCCTTTCCTCTAGCCATTCAGTGTCAGGCTGTGTTCAACAACACAACAGAGATGGGTATAAAAACTTGGCCCCATATACAGTATAATTTGTCTCAATGGGGGTTTCAAATGCAGCAGGCTCTATATAACATTGTCTTCCAAACAAATTTGGACCTGACTAAGTGTGATCCAGCATCACTGAAAACTACTGTGTCGTGATCTGGTCTCTGAGAGGACTCTTACTCATGGATCTCTAAGTAATTCTGCAATTTCCCCACTGTAGGACAAATAAAGGAATTTGAATTAAAACCAAGGTTTACTTCCATTCATCTTTGACAAATGTGCTCAGTTGGCTAAAAGAAACACTGGTGGTTAACACTGTTGCCTCACAGCAAGAGGGGTTTGAATCTGGGGTCTAGGGCCTTTTTGTGTGGAGTTTGCATGTTCTCCCTGTGCCTGCATGGGTTCCCTCCAGGTGCTCAGGCTTCATCCCACTGTCCAAAGACACGCAGGTTTGGTGATTGCCTGTAGGTCTGAATGTGAGCGTGAATGGTTGCTTGTCTCTATATGTCGGCCCAGTGATTGAGACTGGCCACCTGTCCAGAGTGTAACCCACCCTCGCCCACTGCCAACTGGGATTGGCTCCAGCCCCCTTGTGACCCTGTATGGAGCAATGGACTTTCTTACTGTATTTCATCATCCTGTTTTTTACAATATTCCTGTACCACACTACAAACTGCGTTGCACTCTGTTTAACAATGATTTCTGAGCAGTGATATCACATCCTTTGTCAGGATCATTTGGAAGGCTAATGTGACCACAGACATAATGCTCTATTATGTTACTCATAAATAACTTTTAGAAACACAGATGACGTGAAAACAACCAAGTTTTTTTCTTTTCTGCATAAAGCTGGCTGTGTTGTCAGCAAAAGAACATCTGAGCACTGAAGTCTAGAGTTATTGTCATATGTCTGGAAACACAAAACCTGTATTTAATCTCAGTATGAGCCACAAAGAGAAGTGAAATAAAACAAAGCTGTTAAAGCACTCTTTGGTGTTTTATACATTTGAACATTGTCAGTGGTGAAAGAAACATAAGCCACAAAAGTTTTTTGTTTTTTTTTTTTACTTTGTACTTGTCACAAAACAAAAGCTGTGGAGTCTGACTGTGTGAGTGTGGCTTTATTTAGTAAGTCTGGAGCAGGGATGTGCACTGTGAGGGTTGGCAGGTCTTCATTTTTCTGGTTACATAACTGTCTTATCTCTTTTATCTGCTACCTGAGCCCTGGGCATCAAAACACACCCCTGCACTCCCACACCTTAACAACACAAACTCTCAAAGTGCATGTATTCATAAACTACTCTGAGCACTTGGCTTATCAATTATCGTCACCACTTTGTATAACATGGCTTTTTCCCTTTTTATGTAAGACAACTAATATTTCCCCACCAAGAAACAAAGTTTCCTCATCTTAAATGTCAATAAATACCCACTTAAACAGCAGGCTGACTCACAGCTCCACTTGTGCTGGTTGCATTCAATGACTTCCAGCGAAGGAGGAAGCTCAGACTCTGAACCCCCATTGAACTGGACTTCAGAGAGAAGGAAGTCATTCAGGGTCCCCTGGAAGACACAACGTCATCAGCTGCTGAGGTTGTTTTTGGTCACATGGGGCAGAACATACTGTAAAACAGGTAGTGGAGCATATGAGAAGTTGTTACGGTATATGATGCCTCATAAATGCAGGAAAGTTGTGAACTATGCTTCATAGCGGTCTTATCATTTCCTTCAAGCAGGACTGCAGAGGCTCTTTTTCTTACAGTAGGAGTTTGTATATTAAACCTGCATTAATGGATAACAGTGGAAACAGGCTCTAAAAACAACACTGACATATTGTCACTGTATTAAGTTGTTATGGTGAACATGTTGGCTTTTAGTTGCGTATTCACACATTCAGCAGATGTAAGCACCATTTGGATTCATTTGAAGTCTTGTCTCTAGTCACCTAGTGAATATTCACTTTCCTCTTAGCTCTGCTTTTGGTTCACTGAGGCAGTTCAAACAGTTGATGAATAAATTTTAATTGAAACAGTTGTGGGGCATAACAAAAAAAACAATACAGTGAGATGAAATAAGGAACTAAGAACTAAGTGCTAACTAAGTTTTACATTGTTTGCCATTTTAGTTTAGCTTGATACTGCATCTGACTAACATCTATCTAACTAATAATTACTAATTAGCACTAAACACAAAGTGGAGCTGAGGCTGATGAGAATGTCAATAGTTTTGCAGGTATTTAGTCAAAAACCAAATGTTGACCTGACAATAGCGCTGTATAAAAGAGCAGAGAATAAAAGTTCATCCGGAGGGGGAACATGAAAATTCATGCAATTACTCAAAGGTCAACTGACCCACAGACTACAGCTATAGGACAAAGCCTAGCAACATTAAAACTGCATACTAATCACAAAAAGGGAAACAAAAAAGTTTCATTCCTCGCATCTTCACCCTGGTTTCAGTAGAAACATACTTTGATTGTTAAAGCATTTTAACTTGAAAATTGACCTATTAAACAAAGGGAAAACAATAAAGTAAGGATACCTTTCACCTGAAATCCCTTACAGCTAATCAATAATCAATGTATGCGACCAGCAGGAACAGCACTGCTGAGATATTATACTATGAATTGTAACTCTATCTTCTTCTATTATTGAAATAATCGATACAGATCAAAAATTCCCTTGTAAATGACACATATAGCTTTCCTGCACAACTGCCAGTGTCATGTTTACACTTGCTTTCCTCCACTCCACATGTCCATGTTGAGCAATGCGAAAGACATCCGGAAAACAGACAGTGATTTTCCCAGATTTTTGTGAAGTTTCACTATCCAGGATTAACGGGACCAAGATACATATACAATAATAAACATACACAATAAAGTTTTATCACTGTCAGTCATCTTTGCACATGAAAAATACACCTCACATCCATGCACCCTATTCTTCCATTTTCTGTTGCTCCCTTTAAGATTAAGGTGATTTATATAATTTATCATACATCAATGTTACATGAATGTTTGGATTTCTATGTAAATTAAAATGATCATGAAGGACAACATCGAGTCTATGCAGCTATGTATCATTTCCCTACTGCCTTAACCATATATGTTGATTTGTGTTGTTTTTATCAGCTCTCTCCATGAGGCATCAGACCATAGAGCTATTTATACAGCTGCTTTCCGGGTATTCAGAGGGTGTGCAGCTTCTGTTGGAGAAAGGCCTGGCCTGGATACAGGTAGTCCATCACAGCTGACAGCTCCACTCTCTCAAGTTGTCTGCTCGATTCATCAGAACCGATCGCTTCACTCCTCATCAACACTTCACATCAGTTTCCTTCACAAAACTATTTATAGAGCATCTTAGGAAGCAGGAGTTAAAAAATAACACAGCATTGTGTTTGCAGACTTTTTATTGGAAGTTATGTAATCATTCTTTCAACTTTGGGATTTTTCCTGGATACTGTTCTGTTGTTGTTGTTGTTAAAAGTGATTGATTTCTATTGTTTGGGGAATGCTACTGAACTAAATACTGGTACAAGCCTTGATATAATAGTGAGGCACTAATATGAACTAAATATTTACTCTCGAGGAACCCAACCAATGAACTAAACTGTGGAGAAAATGATGAAACCATGTTGCACAACTGGGAAAAACTGAGAGAAACATGATCAAGTGAAAGTCTGGAGCAGCAGGCTGAGTCTGGTTTGCTTTGGCACTCTGGTTAAAACGTGAGTTGCGGACGGAGCAATTGCCCGGGCAGCAGACGAGACTTCCAGCGGCACCGACCACAGCGTTTTTCTGGGTTTTATAATGGTAGTGTAGAGCTGTGTTACCTCCACTCACTGGAATGTGAGAAAAGCGGAAAAACTGACACACACATATAAAAAGCCAGTGGCTAAATAAATGCATTCAGCTCCTCCATGAGCTCACAACGAAGTCAACAAATTTCTACTCACATGTGGCAGCAACCACTAAGACCTGGACACGCTCACGTGGTTCCTGTTATTTACTGGGAATAAAACATGTTTTATTACAACTAAATATACTGTTTAAAGCAAACTATAGACAGAAAGCCCACACATTTTGATCCTTTTAAACCTCATTCAACCTTTTTTCCCCCAGACATTCTCTTATGAGGATCAATTTATCTAAATTACAACAAAAACAGATTCTACCTCCTGTTGTATGCTGATATGCAGATAGCTCTGGGTTACTATATTTCAAACATCTGCTTGTGCCATGGCAGCAAAGGGAATGTTGTTTGTGCTCAAAACAGTGAAAAACTACAGTTGAAAAAACAAAGAATGAGCTTGTCTGAAGGGTATAATTTCCACTGGGGATTGCAGACAACTTAAGTCTCTCCTAACAGTGTCCTCTGAGTGTCAAGCTGCCAAAATGTACCTTCAGTTATCACTGTGTACTCTCCACTATGAGCTTTATCAGCAAAAGTTTATTTTTCACTTTTCTTCCTGAATTCTTCTCTGAATTTTGTCTCTCAGGCTACAAGCTGCCTTATCTTCTCAGCCGAGGTTGTCAGGACCATATGCAACCTGAGAGGAAGACCTGCAGGCAATACTGAGGGCTAAAACAACATCCTCTTCCTCTGCATGTTTGCAGTTAATATTCTCCCCAAAAGACACTATTATCATACATGAACATCAGTTAAAATGTAGAAACAAGGCTGCATTCTTCTGTAGATGAAAACACATTTATAAATATTATTTTTGTGTCAGGTCTCCATCAACTAAACATGAATATTAGTGTATTAATAATGCATCAATGTACATTACTAATTATTTTGTTGTGACACAAGAGAGACCACAATAACCAACATTATTATAATTATTCCTTATCTGCTACACTAATATAAATTTATAAAAATGCAGGAAATATCTACCATGACCACTAAAACTGACATTTATTTTATTTTTTCTACTCAGGATCTGTGCGTGCGTGCGTGTGTGTGTGTGAGAGAGAGAGAGCGCAGAGTAATAGGCCAGCAGGCACGTGTGGGGGTGCAGGAGTAAAGGTCAAGGTTGACCTTTTCAGGTCAGGTGATCAGAGCCGGGACAGATGGTGATTTACCACAATTTGGCAGCAGGTTCCCTTGGGGACTTTGCAGACATCTTTGGTGGTGTGGGCCCTTTTAGTCATCAGGCATAAAGACAAGATAATACAGTGAAGATGAGGAAGAGATAAGAAGAAAAAAACTTAGTAAAGTGGCACATAAGAGAAATAAAGAGGTTTACATTTTTGTCTTTTCTCTTTCTCTCAAGGGAGCCATTTGTAATTTTTGTTATTGCTATTTAGCTAATGTTAGCTTTAAAAGCTGTTTCAGCATCAAACTTCATTCCTTTATTTTCTGAAAGCTGCCTGCAGCAACGGAAAGTAACACCAATGTTAACTCTTGTTTTTCTTCTATTTCTAACACTTATTTTCTTCTCCTGAAGTTAGCATGCTAACCAGATAGCCCCAGCCCAGTTGGCTCATGTTCATTTTCCAATACAGAGTCTCCGTAGCATGCAGTCTGCCTTGAATAAGACAATAAGACTTTGCTCAGACAGTGTATTATAATCTCTTGTATTTTAAAAATTAATGAAACTCTCAGGAAGACTAGTAAATAACCAGTTGTTAATGCTCAAGTTGGTTGCAAATAGTTTCTTTAAATGCTCCATTTGAGTTGACAGGAATATTGCCTGGTCCAGTTTACTATTGTATGCTTGTAATTCTATTTTTGAAAAGGTGTCACCATTAAACAAGTAGTTTTAGGGAATAAGGTTATTCACGCTCTGTACCACACTTATATCTGTTGTTTTTAAGAAGCTAGGAAAAGACAAATAGTTCATTTTAGTATAGTCTGGAAGCAGGGGAAACAGCATGGCTCTATCCAAAAGTACATAAAAACCTAATAGCAACATTTTCAAACCTATAGCTTGTTTGCTCAAACACAGGAAGATCTGCCCAAATATCCATAAAGCAGTGTGCTTTGTTGCTAGTGCAGGTCAGACATCAATTCATTCCCTGACTAGCTGCCAGCCACTGTTGACTTTGCTCATCTAAACCCTGGTATTTAAAGCAGAGACCACTTCCTCTACAGGGTTATGGTGCAGTTGTTTTGGTTCACTCTTAAATCCAAATGTTGTGTTTGGATCTGACCAAACGAATTGTACAATAAACCACAGTCCAAGTTATATGCTGGATCACTTTCTCTACNTCTCCCTCCAGCAGCAGGTGACTGGAATAACAACAACAGAATACAAGTGAAATACAGAAAGCTGTGTTGGGAAGGAAGTGGCATCATGTGCTCAAGAAAATGTTAATCATCGGCAGAAGTGAAACTGTACCAAGGACAAGCTGATCCATTCAACATTTCTGATGTACTGATGAAGTCATTCACTTCTCCTAGTTTGGGTTGACATGCAAAGCCACAAACCACCAACAGCTACATCATGTTGTTAGCCCAACTCGTTGCCGGGTGAACTGTCTTGTATGAGTGTGTACAAGTGTGTTTAAGTGTGAGGGAATGTGTGTGGGTGCCTTTGTCATTTTGACTGTGGGAGATCAACCACATTTAAGATGTGTTGATTATTGTTATATAAAACAAATCAAAAAAAAAAAAAACTGCAGTTGTCTGTCTAGGCCACTGCACTACACGACAGACAGGAGTCACACAACGTCTCTTTCAGTGATTGTAAACAAAATGTAGGTCAAGACAAGCGAATAATTCAACAACAAGCATGATGGCAGCCAGATCACAACCAGCTCGGCTGCCGTGAGAGTGAATTGCACTCGTTTTGAAAGACTTCAGATTTTGGACAGTAGTTGGCAAAATTGTGGAACCACGAGATTAAGTTGTATGAAAGCTCTGTCACAGTTAGCGTGCCATTCAAGCATTCACAACCTGAGGGCACATCTTGAAAATCTGCACTCAAATGAGCATGGCCTGATGTCCACAACTCCACCCAAGAAGTGTCCCATGTCCTTTGTTACACTCGCTATTGGCAGCACAAGAAGCTTGCATGAAGAAACTTGACGGGGGTTACCATAACATTAGCGGTGGAACAGTCACCAACCAACAGCACCTTAGACAAAATTAAGGAATTACTCAAAGACAAAGATGTGGCTCCTAATACAGATGGGTGGGCCTCCTTAGAAACAGCATCCTATGTCACAGTAACAGCCCACTTCATTTCAGATGATTGGAAAAATGTACCGTTATGTGTTCAAAACAAATGAGTTTAAGGAGAGCCACACCGCAAAGAAGCGAGGTTAGGGTATTCAAGACAAGACAAGACAGAGCTCTATGGCATTACGACTGCCATTACAATGGACAATGATACCAATTGGAGAGGCAGTTGAAACAGCGAATATACGATATACATCAAACCATGGTCTGCCCAGCTGGATTTTCCTGGTGCACTGTGTAGTATGTCAGTTCCCATAGGATCAACCTTTGACCTGCCATTATACAGCAGTGGAGTGAATATAAACAGCCCCTCCCCTCGCCCATGCTCTCCCTCATACCTCCAAATGGCGAGCACAAAGGAAAAGAGCTGACCTTAACTGTCCTGGAGGAGTTCAGTAGTGTACACACACACACACACACACACACACACACACACACACACACACACAAAATCAGGACTACTCACTCACTCACCAAACTGACCCCAGTTTTAAAAAAAAACAAAACAAAACACATAGCTTTCATGTGTGTGCAGCTGTCTGGGTGAGGAACATAACAGAAGAGCAGACAGGGTTGAGGAGGAAAATAGAGATACAGATAGTGAGCGAAATGGGAAAAAAAACAAAACAGGAAAGCACAGATCCAATCAACTGACCGGAGTAAAACAAAGGGCTATCTATAAAAGCCCTGGACTTCATCCCACCCTGTGATGAGAGAACTTCGATCCCCAGGCAGGCTGCAGAGAGCTACAAAGCCCTGATGTGGCCTGTTAAGCTCCCACTTTGATTCGGCTCATTGAGCTCCGTGCTGCTGATCAATTAGAGAACAGCTGAACCAGCTGCTGACCACACAAACATACATGATGTTTCTACTGTCTCAAGCACAGATGGTTTTTTAATACTGCATGCAGTGATTTTTTCTGCTCTATTATGTCTTATCTGAAGTTTTTTTCTCCCCTGCTGGTCAGAGCCAGCCCCACCCCTGTGCACTGTCTGATGGAGGATCTGATGCAGTCATACCTGCTTACCTGGGCCTACCTGCATAAGCCAAGTCACAATAAGCATGACAGAATATAACTACACCCCAGATTTTCATACAAGCAATGACACAGCACCAGTTATGCGGCTGACAAACTGGCACATGACGCATAAGACATCAACAGACTTGAGAACCCTGGAATGCTGAAGGGTGCTGGTGTGAGAGCAGACCATCGTGTGTGTGTGAGACTCACCCATCCTCCTTGACTCTGGATCCAGGGCTGAATGTGGTTGTCCAGGTAGACCGTCATCCACTCTATAATCCTGCCCACCAGTGGACTCATCTCCTTCTCCACACACTCGACACATAGCGCGCCGCCGAACACAAAAAGCCCTATGATGCGTCCCCAGTTGACGCCGTCACGGAACACTTCATCCATCACGTTTGCAAAGCTTTGGTAAGCTGTGGCCGGCGTGATGTGCAGCTGGTTGTGCAGATCGCTGAAGGCGCGGGAGTATCGCAACTCAAATTCGTTGGCCGAATCCCGTAGGGCCTCCTTCACTGCGTCCAGGCTCGTCGCTGATGGCAACCGTTGCTGCCGCTGTGGGGACTCTGGGCGGGTCCCTGAACTTGTGCCATTAAAAGTTCCGTTGGCATGCGTTGCTACCCGTTGCTCCTCAACCAACCCTGCCCCCCCCCCCTCAGTCCTGTTAGGAGACTCATTGAGTTCCATGTAGTTGAGAGGATAGTTTCTCTGGGAGAGTTTATACTCTATGAAGAAAACCACCAGTTCTCTGTTTTGAGACATTTTGTGTTCTGATTAGCCTTTTCTCTTCGCTCCGGTCCGTCTCTGCTCCTCTTGTGGTTGAGCCTCGCTGTGTTAGAGTGAACACACACTGTGCCAGGCTTGCTCCCTGTGTTTCCCCTCTTCAGACCACCATGGTCCGCTGATATCAAGAGGACACTTGGGGCGTGAAAACCAAACCTACACAAGGCTGACAAATCAGCTCAGGCCCTGTAAAGACAACAAAAAAAGGTCAAAGTCTGGATAGCCTATACTCATGCTGTGATTACGTGTGTGAGGAGGGGCGTGCAGGGATGGCTGTAGACTTTCAAATTAAATTTGGACAGGTAGGGTCAAAGTGCATCTCTCTAATTGGGCTGTTACATATGGAGCAGATGGCATTGATATTAATGAGACCATAGTGTGTGTGTGTGTGAGTGTGTGTGTGTGTGTGTGTGTGCGCGTGTGTGTCAGAGAAAGGACAAGCGACACAGTGAGTTGGTGGTGTGAGGAAGGTGAGGAGAGATCAGAGGGACGGTCTGGCTTGAGGGTCCATGTAGACAGTCACCATCTTCTAATCAGTGACTTCTGACCTCCAGTCTGAGCTTTTAGGGATTTTATTTATCTCAGGTCCAGGCTGTCTCTGTTACTGTCACACAAACACACGCACTCACACACACACATACTGATCTGCCTATTGTCACACTAACACTATCTCTGTGGGGGGTTGGTCTGAATGCATTCACACACATTATCGTCATTATTGCCTCAGATCACTGGTCTGATACCCCACTTTAATACATCATCATTATAAGATTACTCTAACATTTTAATTGGTTTAGTTGGTGCCTCTACTTGCCCTGTGAACTGTAAGTTTTTACCTGACTGCAGAATGACCCATTTGGATGAAGTAACACTACTTTGCTCACAATGTACTTCTTTGTATGTTCTTGTGAGTATAATGCAGTGAACTCTAAATGAACTCCAAAACTCCATTAACAAGGGCGGTTGAAAAATCTTGAGTAATTCTGTGGTTTAGTGTTGAAGAAAGTGTAGTTGCAGCTATGTTAAGATTGCCACATAGGGATCAACCCTTGATTGTACTCCATATGATAGAGTCAAATGCAGGTTGATTGCAGTACTAATATCGTCTGCATAATAATATGAATTTACTATTGTTCAAAAAAAAAAAAAAAGCATAACAACATATTTAGTAGCCAAACAGAAGAGTTATGATGGTTAATACATACATGAACTGTTTGGTCTGGAAAAACAAGGCATATGATAACATCGTTCTGGGCTTTGTGGTGAGCTATATCACTATATACTGACATTTTACAGACCAAGTGTTTCGTGATTTATCAAAAAGTAATCCCAAGATTATCTGATGTAAATTAATCCGAAATTGCTGCCCAAGAAAGAACCTTTTTTCTATAAAATTGTGTTTTCACAACTCAGGCATCATTACCATGATGTATAGCAAACATTCCATACTGTGCAGCCAGTACATAAAGTTTAAGTGGGCCTGCATCCTGGAAACAAAGGACGGTGTGAGATGGCAGTTGTCTGACAAAGCCGTCCCCTCATCCTCGGCTGCCTGTCACTATTCCTTACTGGTGTGCGGAAGCACACAAAAACATGTGGGAGGAACATGACCTGCTGATGATCCCAAACTGCCCATGCTTATCATGTGTGAACCTGACCTTTCCTATAACAATATTGACATTTAGGCTGATAGGTGGCTGGACTTTATGATGAGTATGTGAGGCAGAGTGGAGGCGGCTCCATGCAAATAGTGCTGGAAACATTACATAATACATAAGCACTCTGTCTACCAGCACAATAGAAGCCAGATTCAGTGTGTGCAGTCAAAGTGCTGTAGTTTAGTCAAACCCAAAACCTTCAGCATCTTACAAACCTGCGTCCAGCAGATGATTCAAAGTCAAAGGCACAGAAACGGCCTCTTATGGCCGATGAAGACCACCACAAGGCAGCAGTGTTTACAATGGCCACATGGTCTCCAAGCACGTGGCTCGAGTTTTAATAGCCCAGCGCTGATGTAAACACCACGCAGCTCCTACGGGAATACCTGCGAGTCGCAACGAAATGTAGCACCTGAACGCAACATTTGTAACGAGTCGCTCACAGTCGCTAGCTCGAGTAAAGCAAACGGGAAGCGGAGGTCGTATTTATTGCGGTGGAATCTGGACTGTAACTAACAGATAAACCAGCCAAGGCTGCGTTGGCGATACTGTAGGATACCACCTCTGACTGTGATAGCTGTGTCAGCCTCCTGTGTCTGAAGCTGCACATTAAACATCCACTCACATGTCACTTTTAAAGGCAAATAAAGACTAGATAAGATAAGGATTTGTAGAACAACGTGAGGCGTCCTACCAGCTGTGCTGAGTAAAAATCACACGGAGTTATCCTCGGTTCAGTCACCGTTTCCCCTTGGCACGACGTCCCGAATCTGTCGTCTGTCGCTGCGTCTCCACAAAAGCTGTCAAAATCCAAGAGTGTGTGAGAGTCTCTGTGTGGGAAGGAGCGTTCGCACGTATTCTCGCACGTATCCCTCCTCACTTCACCCCGCCCCTCTCTTTGCATGAGCCCTCCCCCTATTACGTAACAGCACGCCCTCGAGAGATGCCTGAATATCTGGATCACGATCATTGTGCTGGCTTTGGAGCTCAGTGGAAAACTCCATCTGCTAATAAAACCCGAGAATAAATGATGGCGTTTTCTCTCCTACTCTATAAACAGTCAGCAAACTGTGTTACGAACAGTTAAGGAAGCAGATTTACATCATGATAGCCACATTTTGTTTCTGATTTTGTGTATATAACTAGCGGAGGACGTCCGTCACTCTTTTGTTCACGTTTTTTTCTGTCACATATATTTTCTTTAGCTTCAATACAAGCGACACGATCGGCGCATTTGTCTTCTCGAGCCCACCGCTGCTGTCCAACTGTGAACTATGCGTCTAGTTGTTCTCTTATTCAGCCCACACGTTTTCCATTTCCAATCAAAAACAAGAGCATATCCCTCAAAATGAATTTACTCACGGATGAACGGGCTTCGTGTGAGCCCCTGAAGGCAGCAAAGACATCCCATTCTCCTGTCACGAGCACTGGGCGAAGACCTTTAATCACATCGCATCAAAATTCCACTTCGAGACACCACCCTCTGCTGCAGCTTCAGGCAGACTTCACCACGACAGGGATCAGCGTTACGATAATAATTTGGAAGCAAAGCATTGCAGATTCACACACACTGATCCGTTCGTACTAACGTTACTGTAGGTGGCTGCTGAAGATGGCTGTCACTGTCATATTAACCTACTGCAGCTTAGTGTAGTCGGACATTCACAGACCTGTACCTCCAGAGAGGTGTATTTGCAGTGGCAAAATGCTTTCGTGCAGCCCACAGGTACACTTTTCATAAAGCGCAATGACATTTGACGTGGGAAAAACACAGGCAGGAAACAGCACTGTGGTTACGCATTCTTCCAAATCTGTCCGCCTTCCTTTAGCTGGATTCTGAGAGGAAAATCCACCCTCTCTGCCATTCCTGCTCAAAATCCCGCAAATGATATAAACACAGACGCGAGAAATGCATTTGTACACAGACCAGACGCTCTTACTTGTATGGTGGTCTCCATAAAATCATGTCTGGTGGCTCAAAATCCAGAACCCGGCAGGAATAATCCCATCCGTCATTGCTAGCCTGCCTGGCTAGCTGCTGGCTCCGATCCGCCCACAGCTACGCTCCCTACGTAACTTCACCCAGTCAGGCAGAGGGACAGCGGCTTCATCCAGCGTGAAGACCCTGATACAAATACACCGAGGAGAAACGTCGTCGTCTTACCGGGGATCGGTACTGACGAGTTTCTTCCCGACTTGACCCGAGAACTTGCCGGTGTTTGCAAGAAAGAGAGTCCCAGCTAGTCCCAGCTAGCGCCAGCGCTAACTAGCTAGAAGTCGGTTAGTTTATGTTGTTGAGGGTGAGCGTCGGACTTTGCGTTAATAATTTAACTTTGTAGTTTAGTGCAACACAGCCCTGCTTGTCTGTCTGTCTGTCTATTCGCTGAGTTGTGAATTATTAACATGGCATTTTCTTAAGAGGGTTCCACGTAGCAGCTGTCAGGCATCACTCCACTTTAGTTAGCCAAACAAAGGATGTGAGGTCTCCATGGTAACCTTTGTTACCCCAAAATCGAGCGCGCGTCAGGACGGATGCCGGTTTGAGCGCAGCGCCTCCCTCCGGGCATCACACAGACACATTCCCAGAGCCGCCGACACGACTCGGCGAGGTCGACGCGGGGTTCAAGCCAATCTGCAGCTTTGGTGCAGTTGAGGAGAAGTTCAGGTGCAACTGGTGACATTGATGAGCAATGACGGATGGGGTCAATGACCAGGTTTCCAGAGGATGTGCATGGAGCACATCCTCTGGAAACCTTGATTGCAGCAGGTGGGAGTGTTGGCACCTGCGATCGACAAGCCGAAATGTTCACTTAGAAACTGAATCAATGGTCACTGCAGTGGATCAGAATTTAGGTTTATTGATTACTTCACCAAATGCTTGGAAGATTACATCACAATATTATGTATAGAACCGTATAGCACTTTTCTCATTTCTATGTATCTTACATTGAAAACTTTACAGTCTGCATTTTTTTTCATTCACTGTATATATATATATTTATATATTCCCTAGCTTTAGGGAAGAAAAGTAGACATCCATAGTTGCGAGGGAAGGAATGCTTCTCAAAAAATACTTAAATGCACTTTAAATAATTACATACATCCTTCTTTAAAAAAGGCATGGAATAAACTACAAAGGATCCAGGATGCAGAGACTCCCATATCTCTGCGGATGTGAGCTTTGGTTTCGCTCCGTTCCTAAATCCTTCTGTGGCTGAACTCTAACTGTTGAATCTGACACAACACTGATGGGCACACCAGCCATCCAGAGCAAGTTGGTCCGCTGGGTGGTGTTAATACATGTCTGCAACAGATGTGCAAAAGCGTGTGGGGAAACAAAACAACCACTGTGTCACCTTGTAGAGCCAATTAATAGGTTAATGGGATGTTTTATGGGACAGCTGCAATTCTAAAGCCAGGAGGAGCTGACTCCATGTAAAGTCCTTCAGTGTAAGGCTTAGTGGGTCAACACATGAAGGAATGCATGACAGAGGGAAGCAGCCAGTCTTTTAACCAACCTTTCATTGTAAACCAGCAATTATCCTGAAAAAAAAAAAAAAAAAAAAAAAAAATCATAAAATAAATGAAAGAAAATGAGCAAAATAAATAAGTAAAATCTCATTGACAGGCAAGAATGATACAGACGACAGGACGGCTGTGTCACAGAGAGCAAAGGCGTCCCGAACAAAGCTGCATTAGATCCTTGATAGTGTTGTAAGAGATGCAGATCGTTGTCAAATGCAGCTGCGAGTTTTTTTAACAATGGCAAGAGCCCACTACCAAATAACACACAAATAAATGAAAACAGAAAGATTAAAAGTGACTGACAGAGCTTTGTGGTGGGTACTGGTACACGAGGGTTCAGATATTACAACGTATTTTGATTCGATCACCAAACTCACGATAAGTGCGACACTGATGGTGTCATCATTTTCTAACAGGCACAGGCGGCCAAGAGAGATTTTCGCAAAGGGCAAATATAAGGTTCATCAAATTCAATGGTATAGTTCAATTGCTTTCAGCATGTAGATATACTTTTTTTAAGTATTAAAAATCTGATACAGGGTTTGCAACAATATCAATAAATTATTTGTTTACAGTTCTTCTCTAGTCATTACAGGTTGAGATGAGTCAGGGGGATGATGAATGACAACAGTCAGCAGAGAGGGCTGGTCACAGTGCTGTTCATCCCCGAGAGAAAAGAAGGGAGGAAGGACAGGGTGAAGGCTTCTCTACGAGCTGAGTGCAGTAGAAAAGCTGAACACTTTAATGCAGAGTCCTGAACTGAGAGATAAGCTACAGTCTTTGTCATCTTCCTCCTCACATTATAGCCCCACTGTAATCTGTTCCAGTCCAAGAGAGAGAGAGAGAAAGAGGGGCTGGGGTCTCTTTTAATGCGTTACATCCACCATCATCTCCATGTCTCCATCTGTCTCCTCCACCCACCCAGTCTAGGATGTGGGAGTCCGGGTAGGCGCCCCTTCGGGAGCTGCGATGTGGAAGACGGAACCAATGCGCAAGAAGAAACGCCTGAGGACGGCCCGCAGCTCAGGGATCACATCAAACTGCATCATTTCACACAGGTGGGGGTAGTAGCAGGAAGCATGTGGCTTGAACTGGAAAAAGAGGAGAATGTGAGAAAATGTATATTGGCAGTAAATATGACATGTACCTGCATTAACCCTAAAATATTTAGGATGTCCACAACAGAAGGGCTACTGCTCTGGGATGTGTGGGTCCTGCTGTGAGGACAGAGTTCACAGCCGGCAGTTAAACTGTGTCCAGTGTCCATTTGTGTCCTCACTGATTTGTTTGCACAGTTTTTTTTCTGCTTTTCAATTTCACTGAATTACAAAATTACGCTCAAACAAACAATTTGTAGCACTAAGACTTTCCCAAAATTCAAAACTCACAGCAGGCCTTGCACAACAGAGTGGTGCCGGCCAGTCCACTTTAACAATACTGTTACACTTTTTGTTGATGCAGTGGTTTGTGTGGTGTTTTGGCATTTTCCTCTAAAGCTGGCAGCAATACACCAACGTTTCCTACTCCCTCCAGTTGCCTGCTGGCTTGTTTTCGCTCTGAAAACTGCTACAGTTTTGGCCTAAAATACCATGGAAAGAAATGCTGAGTCACGGGCTGCCGTGAATCATCTGTGAATCATGCACTCACACAGAGTGCGTGATTCATAGGTGACAGTTCACAGGATGCAGAGGAATTACAAAATTAAAAAAAGGAAAAATAAAGGGGGCGATTATCAGATTCAGTTATGAAATGACGAACTTTCCATAGTACGTTTGCTCCAAGGCTCTCTTTAAATTCTGATCCTCCATAATGCGAGTCCTGAAGCATCCCTGTCTGTCCTACTTCTGGCTAACATGAACCTGGAGGTAAACTCTGTGTGTGTGTGTGTGTGTGTGTGTGTGTGTGTGTGTGTGTGTGTGTGTGTGTGTGTTTGTGCCTTGTCATCGGGCAGCCGTAACGTCCTGGTGAGCAGCAGCATGAGGAGGCTGTTCCAAGCCTCTCTGTGGCTCTCTGAGGTCAGACTGATGAAGTAGGCCAGAGCTTCACTACAAACCCTGAGAGAAACAACACAACACACAAACAAAGGATGAGGACCAACACAACACTGACGCATCTCCAACCTTTATATCAATATTATCAACATTGAAGAACACACCAAGGCTGCACATCCTGAACTAAAGCACCAACACTTTTTAATGATGATGTACGGTGAGGTCTAAAAGTCTCAGACCTCCTCCCATTGAGAAAGTGCTCTCTGTATGTTTCTTGCTGTAGTACATGAGTCAGCGGCTCCAGTGCAGCTGCTCAGCAACTAACAGCACAAGGTGAACTGCACTGAGCTCTAACATGCCAACATATTGTACCCACACAGTGTAGAGTTCATAAATGCATAATGAAGTATGAGCCATGTGTTAAAACAAAGCTCACTCAATACGGAACAAACACCAGTGCAGCACTTTCTCCAAATGACACAGTTGGTGCTTATTTATCTAAGGTTTAATTTTTAACCAAGCAACAATATGGTGGCAATATTCTGAGACAGTGGAGAAGCTTCTGTGACCACGACCATCAGATGGTTTTTACTTTGTGCTTTCTGTTTATTACATTTGGAAAAATGTGTATTAGTATGGGATGAGTCTGGAAGTGTTTTATATTTTTATTACCATCAACAAACCAAGGGTTGTGTAGTCAAAGCTGGACATAACTTTTGTTATCCACAAACTAAAGAACATGTCAACGATCCTTTATTTAAATGAACATGGGCACAGTAGTTCATTTTGACTGACTATGCTAGAGTAAACACAAATTCTATGAATCAACAACTGATAATAGTCCCCAATCAATAATTTGATAAAAATCAAAGTGTCCACCTGTTTGGTAACTGGTATTGTTATGGTGCAATTTTATTACTGGCTTTAAACTATGTCAGAGACCACGTCATATGTTGTACTTACAGCAGTAGGCGTGTCTGAATGTCAGGCCATGAGTCCTGCAGCTGAGGGTCAGAGTACATCCTGAACAAGATCCTCAGGCTGCAGGCAAGGCTGCTAGTTTCCTGCTTCAGCAAGTTGGGCTTGGATTTCCCTTTAAACCCTGACGGCAGAGAAAGCAAGCATTACTGTTAGAAAACAACAACACAGGGCCCAGTGTTTCAGACATACTCCATGTAACTGCAATGTCCCTGGTTTTACTCTGTGAGGGACCTTTGCTACACATCATAACCCTCTCTCTCCCTCCTTTCAACCCACCGTGACATCACCCATTGGTTTGTGAGCTGCTGTTTTGAAGCCTCCAGTTTGTAATTTGTCCGTCAGCCATCTTGGTGTTTTGAAACCAGAAGAAAACCTTCTCCTCCAAATCAGATTTGGAGGAGAAAGTGGAACTGAAGAGGAGTGAGGGGTGGATCTGACCTGCTCTGTGCTCTATCCTGATTGTGTGGTACAGTCTGTCAATAACACTGTAGCCAAGCTTCTGTGACTAGGCTGAACACTACAGTCCAGGAAAAAACACAGAGTTGTGCTGAAAGTCTGTGATACAGGAACACTGCATTAAGAACTAGTCGAAGACAATGTCTTATAAGATATTTGAAGTCACAAAACCTGGACATATTTTTAAACCACTCAGTCACATATACACATAACTAACTAATTAACTAACTAACCCTCACCAAGGTTACAAATGACCTAGTCATATCTGCGGACTCTGGTCATGGCAACATACATAAACATTTGTGTCACCAGCACCTCTCTATCTTGGTTTAGGTCCTACCTCCAATACCTCACTAGAAAACAGTTGTCTCCTTCGGCAACCTCAGATTTCCCACATACCTCCCCCTCTCCCATGGTGTTCCCCAGGGCTCAGTTCTTGGCCCATTTTTATTCATTATCTACATTTTACCCCCTGGACACATAATTTGTCAACACAGTCTCAAGGTCCACTGTTATGCGGACAATATAAGTCTACATCCAGGCTCCTTGCTACTATCCAGCTTGGCAGCCTGCTTAAATGACATCAATGCTTGGGTTACCTCAACCAGAATAAATCTGTAGCTATATCTGTCACTATATTTGACGATTAGGTATATTTGACCATCCCTAGTTTTATCACATCCTCAGCTGGTGAAGTAAAAAATCTTGGTGTAACTCTAGACCCTACACACACATTAAAAACATCACCAAAACAGAAATCTTCGGTCTGAAAAACCTCCACAGACTACACCCCAACCTGCTGCAGAGACTCGAATACATGTGCATTCATTACATCATGACTGGGCCACTGAAATGTTCTTTTCACCTACACATGGCTTAATAGACCAGTTAATAAACTGGTCCAAAAGTCACCTGTAAGAGCACTCTCCCACACACAGTCCCTCCAGACTGCTTGTGAATGAATGAATGAATTTTATTTGCTTGTCCTTGGGTGTCTTGAAAAGTGCTTATAAATAAAATACATTATGATTATAATAAATAAAGGACTTTCCCTCTCTGTTTACCTGCCCTCCAGAGTGCTGTCCTTTGTTCGTTGTTGGAGTTGAAATCCTTGGCAAAGGTGTGTGACTCCAGCAGACAGTCCAGCAGTTTGAAGAGGTGTGCAGAGGTCATGTGTCTGTACATGCCCTGATCTTGACCCAGCTCAACTCCCTCAGCCTCCTCCAGAGCATCTCGCTGAGCAGAAGAAAGTTTAAGATAAGTTAAGTTGACGGTTTAACGTTAGCAGGGCTCTTCTTTAGGAATTTGTACCTAGACCTGATGACATTTGATCACAGCACAATCACCTGCCCATATAATTCAGATTATAGAGCAGCCATTCAAAGTAGGCCTAGAGCAGCATATTTGTTCTCACAACTTCTTTCTTTTTCCTCTTTTATATAAATAAGAAAAGCTGATCACAAATGTATGAAGTCATAAGTTGAAATAAAACCTAACATTAGCTGCTGTGACCCACCTGTGCAGCAGCCATGTTCTCAGCATCCTCCTTCTTGCTGGTTGCTGGGTAGAAGACAATGTTGTCTATGGTCTGGATTAGTTCAAGCTGCACCACACATTTAATCAGCAGCCCCGCAAACAGCTTCTGGTCAGAAACTCCTGAAAGACAAAATATACATGAGGTTTAGAGTTCTCAGCACTTAAAAAAAATGTGATTTTGTTTTGGTGAAGCAGGACAAGGACAGTGACACAACATAACAACATAGCATAACAACGTTCTGAATGCCCTTTGTCCCTGGTCTCCAAATGTTCAACCTTGGATTCACCCCAAACCTTTGACCACCACATTACAAAAGTTGTCCAGTCCTGCTCCCTACATATCAGATCCATCTCAAAAAATAAAAAATAAAAATCATTTCACAGCCTGATCTGGAGAAAGTTGTTCACACTTTTGGACAACTGCAACTCCCTCCTCTCACTTTCGACCAACTAGTTCAGAACAGAGTAGCACTGCTTCTTACTGTTTTTAACAGACAGCATCACATCACCCTGATCCTCTTGTCCCTTTGTTGACTCCCTGTCTGTTTTAGAATTAATTTTACTGGTCACTTTTAAAGCGGTACACAGCCTCAGATCCTTCTGGCTGATCCAGAGTGGACGATTAAATCAAGAGGCAACCAAACTTTGTGATTTTTTTTTAAACTTGTTTTTTACTGTGTTATCCTTTTATTTATAAATATTATTTATACATTGTTATTACTTTTAAACCATCTCTGTATCATCGTTTTATTGTTTTTAATGCGTCTATGTGCATATGTAGTATCTGCCCCCTGTAATTATACTGTTCATCTTCCCTCATCCTGCTCTGATTTGCTCCTTTGTAAACTCTACTACTACTACAAGGGGACAAAACAACTGACAGCTTTTTATTGTTATACAGTGCTGCTTGAAAGTATGTGAACCCCTTGAGCAGTTTAGATGTTTTTGTTGTTTTACCATGATTTTCTTATTTTATCATCACCAGTTTTTATATATGAAATGTCAGATGTATGTTTATCAATTGCATGTACTTGTTTAAGTCACCCAAAAACTACATGAAACATGGAATGAGTGTATGTGCAAAAGTAAGTGAACACCCAGCTGCATTGGTTAAGTCCAGCAGGTAACAGACTCAGGTGAAACCCATTTGGGTGTTTAATGAATCATTTAAACAGACCAATGAAATGAGACATCCTTGGGAAAAGGTTTGGCCTCCACTAATTAAAAGAGAGAGGAAACCAACCAACCCACTGTGGTCCCATACAAATCAACAATGCCCAGAGCAAAGGAGATATTTGAGGACATGAAGAAGAGGGTAGTGACAGCCCATCAGTCTGGGGAGGGCTATGAGACCATCTCCAAAAGATTCCAGCTCCATCCATACACTGTAAGACAAATTTACAAATGGAGGGCCTTCAACATGACAGCAACTCTGCCTAGAAGTGAACGCCCATCAAAACTATCACCCATAAGCATTGTAGCTGGTAGCATCTGGGACAAATGTGCATGTGTCTACAATCAGATGAAAACTGAATAGCCATGACATTCATGGGAAGGTTGTTAGAAGGAAGCCTCTGCTCTCAAAAAAGAACAAAGCTGCCCATTTCAACTTTGCCAGAGAGCACTTGCACAAACCAGAGGCCTCCTGGACGTCCATTCTCTGGACAGATGAGTCCAAAATAGAATTATTTGGTCACAATCAAACCAACATGTTTGGAGAAAAGCCAACACTGCATATGAAGAAAAGAACCTCCTCCCAACAGGAAGCATGGGGGTGGAAATGTGAAGGTCTGGGGCTGCTTTTCTGCTTCTGGACCTGGATGACTCCATATAATCCAAGGAACCATGAATTCTCCGGCATATCAACAAATTCTTGACCAGAATCTCTTGCCATCAGTCAGGGAGTTGAAGCTGGGATGAAAATGGATTATGCAACAAGACAATGACCCAAAGCATTCTAGCAAAACTACAAGGAATGGCTTCAGAGAAAGAGGATTTGTAAATCTGGACCTTAATCTAATTCAAATCAATCCAAAACACATACTTTTGCACATGTTAAATTTTCAGTTTTTGTGAAATAAAGCACCTTTGTTGAATTAAATAATGAAAATATCTCTTATTTTTTTTTTTTTTTTTTTTTACAGAAACAGTGACTATGTCTGGAGGGTTCACAAACTTTCAAGCAGCACTGTATGTATGTGTGCGTTTGTGTATATATATATATATATAAAAAAGGAAATTTGTTTTGTTATGGTTCAGTGATACAGGTGGGCAGATGGGACACGTTTGGTTTGGTTTTGAATTGTACATAAATTCAACAGTCAACCCCCTTGAGAGCAGGCTGACCACCAGGTGACAAGGCCCTGTCACCCAGACTGGGCCCCTCCCAGACCTTCAAGGAGGGACCTAGTTCTTTGTAAGGTCTTTCTGTATTTTCTTTTCCCTTTCCCCTGTTTTCCACCCCTTCTTTTTACTGTTCTTTTTACTATTTCTCCCCCACTTCCAACAGGTGCTTGTATGTTGTGTATGAGTTTACGGATGTGTGTGAGTGTGTGATTGTGCAAGCTGCCTACTCACTGGCATTGGACTTGCCCTTCCAGGTGTCGTCGCTGGACATCTGGCTGTGTCCTCTCTCTGACAGGGCTCTGTCGTAGCTGCTCTGGGACTGACTGTCAAAATCAGCATCCTGACAAAAACATCATCTACAGTCACATTGTGACACAAAGGAACTTTTGCAATCCTTTTATTGGCTGAAAGCAGTTCCTCATGTTCAACACCAAGTATGAAACATCTTCACAGCTACTGTTGTACATCATTAGTTGGTTAGTCTGAGAGTGAATTTATTTGTTTTCTTACAAAATGTTTTCCATCAGCTGTTTCTTCATCCTGTCCAGCCGGTCGCCATGTCAACAGACTGAGGTAAAAAGCAAACAAAAAGGAAGATTGGTAATCAGGTGTTGTAGCTTACATCCTGTCATAGCATCACAGCACATTGCCTTCAACACAATAGCAGTGACATCTATTAACAGCTAAAACAGTTAAATGTGAAGCTCAGTGTTGGGGACTCACGTGTGAGGGCTGGTGTTTTGGAAGATCTCCAACATACAGGAGCAGGTGATGTTCCAGACATCGGGGCTGAACTTCTCCCCGTTCAGAATCACCAGGTTCTCTAGACAGTTGGTTCCCGACCTGGCCAGCTGCTCGTTGTCTGTCAGAGAGAGGGAACAACTTCACAGCTGCTACACACAAACACCAAAGCTCCGAGGAGACGAACCAACAGAAGATTTCTGTTACACTTACTGAACGTTTGTATTGAGACACTGTGGTACAGGTGGACTTCACTGCTCATAGTTCAAGGGACAGTTGTGCTTAGTCTAATTTATTTTATTAATCCTAATTAATATCATTTAAATAATTAAAAGTTATAGAATTCTCTACATGGTGATAAAATAAGTTGGACTCTCTGACATGTACTGATGTGTCTTGGTGGCTTATAGGGCATTTCATTAATTTTTTGAGGTTATTTGTTTGGTCATTTTATGCCAGTTTTGATAGAGACAAAAGAAATGCAAAATCATAGAGCAGCTGGTTAACAAGACAAAGATATATTTGCAGTAACTTATAGTGAAGTTCATTGAACTTCTACTGAAAAGGGAAACTTGCTGTTCAGTCACTAAGTGCAAAACAAACTGTAGCAACTGCAAAAATATGAATAATGTTGAGAAGGGTTTCGCTTTTTTCTTTACATAGTCTCTGACAGCACCAACATATCTATGAAGAACAAAGTGTTACCTCTGTGCATCAGGAGAATCTGCTCAGTGAGCGTCATGATTTACCTGTCCACATAAATCTGAACACCCACCTTGCCTGACACACCACTGTAGCTGTGTGAAAATGTCAACCAGTAGGATCTGACTGAGGGGCTCATAAAACTGGGTGAACACGTCACAGATGGCGTAGAGGGCATGGTTACACGTCGTCGTCATCCACTCTGTTTTCTGGAGGCAAACAAGAAGCAAACATGAGCAGACGCCCACACATCACCCGTCTCAAAACCACAGGAGGACATCCTCCAAATGTTAAAGTTCAAAAGTATCAAAAACACAAACACCCAGTGACCTCTGACCTCTGTCTGCTGCTCAGGGAGCTTCATGTTGTCAAAGATGCGGAAGACGATTCTGAAGAGGTCGTGCCACCAGTGCTTCTCGAAGGTGTGGCCATAACTCTTCATGATCTCAAACATGACTGTGAGACCTCTGTCAGAGAACAGAGACAAAGTTCAGGCGTTAGAAAAGAGCAGGCACCATGGGAGATCACCAACACCCTGAGTGAAATGGTTTACTCCTGCTGGTTTCAGTACTGAGGTTGTCTCAGATTAAGTAAAACACTGACAATATGTCTTAGTATTTAGAGGGAGGTCACATGTATAAATGGCTAAAGATCCAGGCACCTAACTATTTACAGATGTTTGAGTGTTTTAAGTCATTCATGGTTCTTTGGGATTTAAATGCGTAGAGACCAATATTTGGACCAAAACCAGAAAAATTTACAGAAAAAGTTACAGACAAACTGCAGTCATTTTTCTTTAAGATTAAGCAAATGAAAAAATAATTGATTATCAAAGCAGCTAATGCTTTGATGATGATAATGCCAATTAATTAATCAACAAATCATTTCAGATGTCAAATGAGTAATACCTAGAGAAATGAAATCTGTGTGTTAACGTCCACCTACCCATGTCTGCACAGAAACTCTCTCACTCACATGTCTCATGTGTGTTTGAAAAACAGATGCACTTGTATTTTAAACCAGCCCAGTTGTTCACACATGCGGTGTCACGGCTGCTCTCAGTCAGACTACACACCATAAATGTGGCCAGAAGCCTAACTACAATGAATGTGTGCTTCCCAAATGCAGGTGACCAACTCAACAGTGAATACTGCGCCTGAACATCTCCAGTATAGAAACATGCTGTTGTGTGGACACGGTGTGAGGCCTGGCAGTTTCAATTCAAAGTCCTTAAAAGTGAAACTGTCATCCTTCAGTTTTAACTGCAATCTTACCTTGTTAGATCCCGTTATGTTTATTCATTATTATTCTATTCGTTTTGTTTTCTAGTTTTTTGGCAATAAAATGAGGCAGGTAAAGCACCAGGGGACATGTTTTTGAGGACACATCAACACTCCTGTAATTAAGTGCTAAAAATTTGATCTAGTAATCACAGTAATGACAGTTTGAGATACAATCCACTTGGGCTGGGTTGAAAAAAATTCTGATTAAAATGGATCTTCATTAGAATTATCCGTTAGATTCATAAAAGGTCAGTTTTTCACTGTCTCCTGCAGATGTGTGAAATTGTGAACCTGCCTGTACCCACCGGAACGTCGCCACGCCACTTTTTTCTTCAAGTGATGAAATAAAATATCCAGTTTGCATAATCTGGTTGAAATGTACATATATTCTTAAACACTAAATAAAAAGAGCTAATGAAAATTAAATGGTCAAAGTTGTGACACTGACATTTAAGGTGTATTGATTGATTTCCAAACATCAATAACGCATCAAGTAACACGCAAGAAAACATTCCAACTTAAAAGTGTCCAGTAGGTGCTGAATGAAATGGTTAATTTGTAAAGATGAATTCATTCATATCCATGGTAAATTGGTATTGAAATGGAAATATCTCACTGAATATTTATCAAACCGAATCGGGATGTTGTAAATCAGAATCTAATCGATTCAGGAAATCAGATGCAATAACCAGCCCTATACTCCACACTGAGCTGTGTGTCTACCTGGTCCGGATGTCCAGCTTGCAGCGGTTGATGATACAAGAAAGCTCAAACAGAATGGGAAACCAGCCTCGAACCCACACCCGATCACCTGGGGCAACGTTCATGTCATCACTGGTGTACTCCCTCAGAGCCTGGGACACAATTGAACAGAAAGTCAGAAGGTGAAAGCACAGCGGAATTTGAAATGATGAACAAATGGCAGTGTTTTCTAATGCAACTGAAGGAGCAGGTCTGCTGTTCTCACCTGTGGCCTGTCTGAGACGTATTTAGCACAGTGTCGGATGAGTCTGATAGCCTCCATGCTGGTGTCCGGAAAAGCTGCATTGCATACAAACTCTGACAAGCACTTCACGGCATCTTGAAACGAATCTATAGCAGCTGCAAAGTGCTCCTGGAAAGTGTTCACTGAGGAAAGAGAGAGATGAAAGAAAGAGAAGAAGGTAACAAGATTAAACTGCTTCCTGATTTGATTTGTTGTTTGGTTGGTTGAGGAGCTTGTAAATCTCTTACACTCTCACTGATCAGTTTGACACGATGCTAACTTGGTTTTTATCATCTGATCCAAAATGGCCACCACAAAGAAAAACACTGCAGTCACACTCACTGACGATGTGCCCTGTGGTCTGGAAGGCCAGCTCCACGATAGTCTCATCGTGGTCGGAGGCTGCCTGGTGAAACACTGAGAAGATGTTCTTCCAGCCAGAGCGGATGTTGGCTGCTTGGGAGTTCACCATCTGAGCCACACACCTGATCACCATGTCTCTGATGGTGGGGGACCTGGTAACATGGCATACAACATCAAATTCCATGTCTTTATAACCGGCTGTTCCCACTCCAATAAGCCTGTCAATATGTTTATGCGCGTATCCACTGGCCAGTTATATCGAGAGAAAGCACCACTAATGCATCATGATCTACCTGTTCTTCTTCATGATGTGCTCAAACGGCCTGAGAAAGTCTTTCTGGAAGCGGAAATTGGCCAGTTCTCCTTTTTCCAAGAACTTCATGGAGAGCTGTCTCAGTGAGTCCACAGCAAAAATGGCGACGTCCTCATTGGGGTTGCAGCCCACCTGTAAGAGACACAGAGGTCAGAGGTCAGAGGAGCTCAGCTCTGCATTAGCTTCACTTTGTGTGACTAACAATGATCAGGATTGTTTATCAGCTTGACCAGTCTGTTTACTCTACACTCATATTTAAACCTGCTTTGGTTTTTTAGCCACCACAACAAGCTGTAAACATATGTTATATATATATGGTTAACGTTGCTGTGTGTGTTAAGTAACAGTTAATAGAAGAGCTCCTCTCTTCTGATTGGCTGACTGTTTTCTGAGTGATCAAATAAAAATATAGCAGATTTTAGGTAAACACCCACTATCCAACCAAAAAAGGTTGGATGGTGGGTCTAAGTGGGCTGGGCTTTGGGGTATGCCTGAGGGCAGTGACTGCTTTGTTGTGACATCACAAAGTTCCAGAAGTCCTGGCAGCTGGTTTTAAGGCTCAGTTGCTGAAAACAGGCTGTGAACATTTCTCTGTGGACTGAGAAATTTGATACTTTCACAGTATTAATATAGAACCTAGACCTGCTTCATAATTGAAGTCCACATAACCCTTTAGACCGTATGGACCTTTAACATCTACCTTTAGACTGTATGGACCTTCAACATCTACCTTTAGACTGTATGGTCCTTTAACATCTACCTTTAGACTGTATGGACCTTGAACATCTACCTTTAGACTGTATGGACGTTTAAATGCAAGCTGAAACAGGTATGTTCTACTTATAATATTTAAGTGCACAGAGTAGTAGACAGCATCACCAAAAGAACTCCTCGTCATGCTTCCCCTTATCGAAACACACAGGACTGATAAAGGAGCAGTGATCAGGTGCAGGTCATCCATTTTTTAAACCCTGGTCCACTGACCTTGTTGAAGTGGTCTCCTATGACCTGCCAGATCCGAGACCACTGCAGCCTGATACGGTTCATGTTGTAGTAGGAAATTTCCACAATCTTTTGCAAGCTGAACATCCTGGGCTGGTGCGCTGAGGCCAGCTCATCCATAGACACCGCACACAACCACCGCACAAAGTCCACTGAAAAAAATTAAACAGCGGCACTGTGAATGTCTTGTCTTTCTCATTAAGATGCACAAAGACACTACAGGTGAGAGTGAAGAAAAACTCACCAATTGCATTTCCATCTAGTCTGGTGGAGCCAGTGAAGATCCTGGAAACAAAAAAAGCAGCTTTGGTGTTATTAAGAATCAAAGATCACCATCCATTATTAAGGACATTTATAGATCAGTCATTGATTATTCTATGAATGTTCTGTCTGTGCACCATTATGAGTATTGTGTCTCACCTGTCCACAGCCACTACCACACTCTGAGAGCTGGTCTCACCCACTGACTCCTGGATGTGGGCCATCTGTCTCTTGTCCTGACTTCCTACCAGGTTACCTGCAACACCAAACACATAACACAAGCCGATGTGAACAGTCGGACACACACTCTGAATCTTTCAGCAGCTTCTTTAGAGTCAACACTGGACAGCTTGTGCAGGGGGTAACATTGGGAATAGTTGGATATAATTGTATAGGGAATAAGTGTGTCTATGTGTCCTACCTAGCCCCAGGGGCATAAACTCCTCTGTGCCCGAGGGTAAGCCCTTGATGCCAGCTTCCTTGTCCCGGACCACCCCTGAGATGTAACGCGTCTTCACCCCTGTGCCGATCAATTGGGCAAGCTCCAGTTGACTGATGCACCTCAGGATCTTCAACAAAGACAGAAACCAGTTTACATGACTAATTATCCTCTTAACGGAGATCAGCTCTTTTATTGCTCAGCTCTGAAGGTTGTGGTAGTTTCAGAACACTTGGGCCTGTATTTAAAAAGCATCTCCATGAAAGACTAAAGCCTTTCTAGTCCAGATAAGTTATTTTTCCAGCTGAGTGAAAATGAATGACTGCTCATTAACAGAGAAGCAGTGACTGTGATCAAAATCAAAGAACTTGTCGATTGTCACAGATTGTCACACTCTCTCAGGTCTTGTTCAGACCTGGTATGAACATCTGATCTGATCTCATGTGGACAGCTCTGAGTTCAGGTGTGAACACACCCAAGACACATTCAGGACACATTTGAGATCACTCAGAGGTGGTCTGGGCCACATGAGACCACAGTCTCTTAGCAGTGTGAATGCAAATTCATTCAGGCCACACTGAAGGACAACCAACTGTACTGACATCCTCTGACAGTCTGATTGGTCCCAACAGTTTCATAATAAAAAGAAAAGATTTTACTATTTTATATGGACAAAACCCCTCTATATTGCACTATATCTCTCTCTCCCACTCATTATTTGTATTTTATTTGTTTATAAAGCAGGAAGTGAGATCCGATCACAGGTGATCATTGGAGACACATTTTAAAGCAGGTGTGAACAGACGCACTAAGAGTTGTCCACTTGTGATCAGATCATAGACGTCACAGGTTAATGCAGAAAGAATGTGCTTTGTGTTTTTGTGTTTGTCTTTTGCATCCACCACATCAGTCAAACTATTTAAAAATTATACCACTAAGGAATCTATTAATTAACTCGATGGCACCAGGCGGAGATATGCCAGATTAATTAATTAATTAAATTAGGAAATCCAATTTAGTTAACAAGTGTTACTAAGGTCAGAGATCTACTAAACATCAGCACAAACAGCAGCCATTTCTGAGCTTACAAAAATTATTTAAATTTAAATTCATTTAATCCTGATCTTAAAAGTAGAACCAAAAATAAATCACTGGTCATTTTCAAGTGATTTTCTAGTCGTATTTTATCAAAAAGGGTCAAGTCGTTTCTAACAATTTAAAACTACATGAAATTGTAATTATATGTGCAAGTACTAAGGTTAAATTATTTAGAGATCCATTAAAACTTTATTGTCACCTCATGCCAGGAGTTGCCCAGGTAGTTTCCATCTGTGTGGGCCACAGTGATCAGGGTCTTGATGGTGTCAATGTTCTTCTGCTTCATCTCTGTGATGCTGGAACTGGCCGTCAGCAGGGTGAACCTGGCCAAGGCCTGGACGTACGCATCTCGCTCCAACTACCAACACACGAGCCAGTTACTACACAGTCTGTTGTGTATCACTAACAACAGAGTTGATGATACATATGATGATACATGTAACACAGGGTGTGTCTAGTGCAGCAGCTGTTTATAAAGATCAGGTTTATTCTGTGTGTAAAACATCAGCAGACCTGCATGCTGAAGATGCAGGCGATCCTGATGGCACAACGGATGCCCTCCAGACACAGAGAGGCCACCTCTGGGTCATCACAGTCCTGCAAGCCCACGCTGAACGCTGCCAGCAAGGGTGTCCACGCCAACTACAGCACAGACATTGGAATTGGCGCCTTAAATTCTGCTTTAGGTTTCTTGAATAAGTCCCTTCACTTAGAAAGTTACAGACTAAAGGTATCTGTGACACCATACCTTGAACATGGGCCTGACGTGCTCCAGGTGCGTTGCGCTGAAGAAGGGCGCCTGAGCGTGGCTCACAGCCTCCATTAGAGCCTTAGCGGTCTTCGCCATTTGCTCCATTTCCATGTTGTATAGCAGACGCCGCTGCTTCTCACTGGCCACACCTGCAGGGAGGACATCATTGGGTTTTTCAGCAAATGGTGAACAGCTGAGGGACTAACCCAGACAAAATCAAAGCACTCACTCTGCTTGGTGGACTTTGGGGTGATTGAAAACTCTTTGCTCTCCTTCATGGCGATCTTCTTGCCTGCAATCTCATCGTATATAGAAGACAGATACTCTTCGGGCAGATCCTTACTGTCGTTAATGCCACGGTTCATCTTGATGTACTGCTCCTTTGTCATCTTGTTCTTCACCTACAAACAGGAAAACAATTGACAGGTTGAGTGATTCATAAAAAGGGAAAAGATGGGTCACTGACATTGCATATAATTGATTATATGGATTTTCAGACACTCATAAGTTTGCCTAGCAGTACTGAATGTCATATTGCACTGGACGTGTTAGGGAGGAATATTCATCACTGCTCTCAATACACCGTTTCCTTGTCTGATGCTAGACAAGGAAACGCTCTCCCTCTCTCTCACTGTATTTCCCCCTGTATACAATCTGTGTGTGTGTCACAGTGTGAAATATTTCACACCTGCTTTTCCCAGACTTTAAATCTCAGACATGTGGTCATGTGTCAGCAGCAGTGATAACTCAGGTGCAGCAGCTCTTAGTACAGGGTTAGTACAGAGCTACACAGAGCGCGCCGGCAAAGATACACAGGGTCGAAAGTGGATCAACGTAACAAAGCATCCTCTGACAAGGAGCTGCTGCATCCAATCAAAACATTAATAGATTATTTATTATGTGAACAGATTATTTAATTTTGATAACTTTCTGGAGCAGTAAAATATTGTTAAAAAACTGACAAGTCTTAAAGCCCCTGGATTTGTTACTCAAACTGAAATTCCTGGATCATATTTTATCTGAAACACGCCACCACTAATGCAGCCTCTTGAATTTTCATTTTAATTATTCAAAACCTTTGCTGCATGCCCCCCCCCCCCCTCTCTCCCTAACTTTCCTTACTCCAAATAAAGGCAAAAAAGTGACTGAAAAGTTGAAAATGATTTGGGGCAGGTTATTCCAGAGTCAAGAGTCAAACTACCCAGGAACACCACAGACTATGTGCAGGTTGATAAGGGGTAATTAATTCAGAAAAATATTCTGGGGCCATGAAGTGCTTTTAAAGTCAGAGGTACAATCTTAAAATTGAAAGCAGGAAAAACTGGAATGTGACTCTGAACTTTCTAAAAAATCCACAGACATGAGACACAGCTCCCTCCTCCATGAAACCATGGTGACAATTGTGACATAAATCAATCCCCAGTTCTCACCTGAGGGCTGTGCAGATCTGTGGTGAGCATAATGATGGAGTAGGCCAACACGTAGGCAGTGTCTGCGCTGGCAAACAGAGTCTGTCTGCAAAGGAAGAGGCGCATCAGGGCAACAGGTAGCAGCTGGAATAGTTACTTAATAAATCTCTGCAGCCCACATCTTTGAATAGGTGAAGATGAGGCCTTACCCCTGGTTACACTCTAGATATCGAGCAGCAAACTTCTCCATCAGTCTGTCGATCTTCTGGGCCTCGCCGGGCAGCCTGAAGCCCTCGAGGAATGCTCTGAGTGCCGAGACAAAGTCCCGCCCACAGAAGTCCAGCTGGTCCACATAGCAGTACATCACCTCTTTGTTGAACTTGATGTTCTCGCCCAGGAACTCTCCAACCTGGGTCTGTGGATGCAGAAGAAAAGAGGTTGAGGGATCATTAACCTGAATTGACTTGTTTGCAGCTTCAGAATACAGCGCTGTGTGGTTTAACCCTCACCGTGTCCAGTCTGTCCTCCTGGTGCAGGAACTGGGCGATGTCCTCAGCTGTGGAACCCAGCATGCCTTGGTCTTGGAGGTACTGGATGCCTCGCTTCGGCTTCTTGTTGAAGCTGGAGGAATAAGGGAGAAACCGATTCGTCCTCATCTTCTTGAAACAAGAACAAATAGGTACAAAAATGCAATTCTCACACACTGATTTGTCCAGGATTCAAACTAATCCTGGTGTAAATCCCAATCAGGCTGAGACAAAGGCTCACAGTTCGATGCCATGCTCGATGATGTCCTTCTGCTGTTTGATGACCTCATACTGCTCCGGGTGGTCAGCCTGGGAAACCGGGACACTGGAGGAGACGGTGGAGTCCAGTGAGCTGATGCTGTCCCGACGTCCGACCAACTGTTCCGGGAGCTTCAACTCTCCTCCCTCACTGTCGGACGGATGTTCCTGGCCTGCAAATGTATCATTTATTACATTTATGACTGGACAGCATCTAAAGGCAGCTGTAACTTCTCACACTCACACACATACACAATGATGTTTAGAGCTTGCATTGCTCACTTACTCCCTGTGATGTACACACTTACCCAGGTTAGCCTGAAGGTTTGGGTTCACATACATGTCTTTGCTCCACTCCACCATACATTTGAGAATTGAGACCAGACACTCCAGACCCTTCTTACGCAGACTCAGCTCCTGTGGATTTTATAGACACACAAAGTAACACAAACCCACAGGCCAGCAGTGCTACACACAAAACCAGAAGGATCCTGCCACACCACTGACCACATTACAAGCAGATGCTTATGGTTTAATGATGGTTTTGAGACTGAATCCTGAATAATAAGTGTGTACCTGCAAAGGAGTCATCCCCAGCTCCTGACCGCTCCGGCCCTGAGCGATCTTGGACAGGTCGTTGACAAGGCGCTCAAAGATGTTTGCAGCATTCAAGTCACAGTCGTAGTTAACATAGATGTCGACCACACACTGAGCATCTGGGGAGAGGAACATGTTATAAAACTGGGAATGCCTCCAAAAGCAGGACAGTGCTAAAGGATAGAAATGATAAAAACAGAGTGAGCACAAACACAACCCTTGAGTGTGTTTCAGTGTCGGGTGCATGGTCACTGCTGAGACAATGAAGTTGTTAAAAAAAAAAAAAAAAAAGATGCTGGCACATATATAAATGTTTTCCATGGGCCAATATATTGTAATATTGTTCCATATAAAGCATTTTGATTATTGTCAGAGATTACAACTAGAGTGTAGAAGAATGAAGCCCCTTTCAGGAACTGTTATGTAAATATGATGATAATGTTATATGTAGGGGTGTCAGGACATACCAATGATATCTAAATAAATAAAATATTGATATTGTTTTAATAATACACATATGATAATATTGTGACGGTAGTTGTTAGGCCTTGTGGATCTGTTTGTCAGTTCATCTTTATGCCTTTTTTCTCTCCATTAAGTGTAATTGTTATTTTTGCTTTTGTAGTTATGGTTGTGGCCAAAAAAGAGACAAAACACTCAAACAAAGTTAAAGATGAAGTGTGACTGTAATGACTCAATCAAAGCAGCAGTACAAGTTTACACAGACAGATTAAGACACACATTGGGATCACTAGAGTTATTTTGAAATAAGTATGATCACTTTTGTTCAAAGAAGAAAAATCAGTTTAATCTAAGATTGAATCTCTGAACGAGACCATTTTTAAAATGTTGAGTAGACACTGATGTGTCCAGTGTTTACTTTGCAAATGTCCATTTGATCAAAAGTTAATAAAAAGAGCTTTGAGAAAAGCTCGAGTAGATTGTTCTTGCATAAGTCTGTGAAAATGATTTTTTCTCCTGCAAAAATGTTAAAACCTATTTAACCACAAAAATCGCGGACCGACTGTCTCCTACCTCATATGTGCAACTTTCATTTGTGCCAACTGCACAGTTGAATTAATGAATGTCAAGTATGTGAGTACACAAGATTTAAAGGTCCATGGTCTCGTTATTCTATGTGCACCGTTAGACTTTAAGAAATAGGAGGCCAAATACTCTGTAAGCACATGGCCCCATCTGTAAATATACTGTCAAGAATAAAACTGACATTAACATTAAAGTCACTGATGCCTGACCATCACTATAACAAATACATGTGTTCCAGGTCTGGGAAAAGTTGGTTCTTTTTTAGCTTTAGTTCTTGGGGAAAACAGTGCGCTGGTACCTGCACATATCCGTGTTAGCGTCTGAATCACCATCCACTTGTGCTCAAAGGAGCTGGTCGATGTCTCCAGGATGGTCAGAAAAATCTCCCGGAAAAACACCTGAAGCAAAGTGGTTCAAAAGAGATTAACATCAGGAGATAAATGTGACATTCAAACCGAATAAGCTCTACCAACCTAAATGTTTCTAAAATGTCACAAGTGTGGGTACACGTTTCATATTTCCCTGTTCAGTCAAGATTTGCCAGATCAACAGAGACTTCACTGGTCTGCACCGTCTAGGCTCTGTACCTCAATCTGCATCTTCAGGTGGACCTTGAAGTGGGAGAGCAGGGTGAGGAAAATAGCTAGGGAGAGCTCGAAGACCTCAGGCACAGAGGAGACACCATTTTTGGAGAGTGCCACACACAAATACTGTTTGATGGCGTTGACAAACATCTCATGAGTGCGAAACACTGGCCCAGCGCCCTGCAGCACAGAGAGCAGCAGCTGCAGGGAGACAATCTTGGACCTCAACTCATGAGACCTGCAGAGGAGAGGGATTATATCGGCATGAGTTATATGGCCTGAAGGGTAATTACCAAGCCTCAAACAATAATATTAAAGATACATGTTCAGTTCATGATCAGTAGAGATTTGTGTTCCACAGTTTACTTTAAGCTGAGGAGAACAAACAGTCCTTGGTATCTATTGTAGGCCAGGCTGACTTCTCTCAGAGTCTGTTCCTTGGCTCAGTTTACTCTGGCCTATTCACACTGACTGGCCCAGGGTTTAATGTTACAGTAACCAGAGATGACAGGGGCATGACAGGATGGAAACGGGCAAATTAACCTGTGGATACTGAGCTGAAGGACTGCGTATGATCTGAAGGCAGCAGGATTTATTTTGGCAAAGTGCAGCATGACGTAAAAGACCAAAGCTGAATCAAAGCAGGAGTGTTGATGGTTTAAGATTCATGTTGTATGTTACAACAGTGTCACTAACTGACATGATGTAGAAATTAGCTGGCTATGCAAGTTAGAGATAGGGATGGTCATGTGAAGGTAAAATAAAACACTCACTTTGGGTCTGGAGGTCCATCGGCAAGGGGCTTCATGGACAGTTTGCACAGCGAGCGGAAAACCAGGAATGCGTCTTTCTGCAGGATGTGAGAGAACCGGGCAGCGCTGTGGGGTCCCTGCAGGGCCTCGGCATCCTGATACACAAGGAAAAACCGTTTCTCATTTTACTTCCCTCACCACTTTCTGACAGCAGCTGTGAAGTTTCACTGCTTTTCTATAACATTCACTCAAGTGGAGTTGGCCCTCTCTCTCTAACTGTCATCAACATCTTTAAATGACCTTTGCACCTCCACCCAGTGTGACTGATGAGAGGAACTAAATGCTACTGACGCTCTTCTTACTTCTTCTTGATAAAAATCAAAGGAGAATATTTCTATAAAAGGAAGTCAGTTATCTGAAGGAACACAATGTTTTCAGTGACACTGCCTGTACACAAGCACATGCGTGACACTAGTCATGCACACGAATACAACACAATAATGAAACACTCCCAAATCCTGAATGAAACTTTGATTCGAAACCTAGTGCAGTGGAGAGGATAAACAATTTGATCATGAGTACCAGGAAAAGTAACTGAATGTGGAGACAGTGGTGTTTTAGAGATGTTTTCTGTCAAAAGCTAAATCATATCAGTCTATACTAAAGAGAGATGTGAGGTGGAGCTGTTATTGAAAGTAACACATGAATATAAGGGGGTCATGTGGCAGACAACAGATTGGGAGTCTTTGTGATATGATAGTAGTTTGATGAATCAGAAAACATAATATGACTGATAAGACCAAAACAGGGAGCGAACAGGGGTGTCTGTTTGTGCCCCTCCAGAAACAGCAGCTCTGGGGTGGTACAGACCCCAGCCATACACATAGCAAACACATGCGTGTTTGAAAACTAAAACATATACATGTGGAAGTGGTCACAGATAAACTGTAAGGTTCTTATTGTCAGTTAAAGCTGATGTTATTCACACTGCTCACCAGCATGTCTGTGGAGGAAACAGAGGAGCGGTCCTCAATGATGCCGTTCATCTGCTGGCCCTCTGCTGTGACTCTGGGGGGAGCCACCTCTGTTTGCTCAGTGACAGGGTGGGCTAGATGCTCACCTGCTGGAGGAGAGGCCAGAATACCATGTAGGAAAAGAACCATTTTGACATTGAACAAAGGAAGAGAAACTAACTGAGACCTGTTCCACTGTGTGTCTGTGTCGGCTGCGGCTCTGCCTCCTCTCCTGCAGTGGTTGCTGACTCTGCTGGATTTGGATTGCTCATTGCTTTGTCCCCCTCCTCAGCTGGCTGTGATGCTGTGGGAGGCGTTTCTGTACCTTCATCTTCAAAAACTGAGTATGAAGAATGAATGAATGATGATAATTAAATCCAGATACAATTGCATCAGATTTCCTTAGCAGAGTTAGAAGACAAACAAGACTTTTAAGTTCAACTGCAGAGTAACTTAAAGTTGACATGTACCGCTTGATGGTGTGACCTGCTCTACTCCTCCATTCATTGCAGCATTGGCACCCTCAGGTTCTCCATTGATTGATGGTGTGTCTGGCAGTTGGTCCTGGTCCAGGTCAGGGGCTTGCGGCAGGGGTGTGGAGCTGGTGTTGGCGGTGGTGAGGTCTGGAGTACTGGCTGCCGGAGATGGGGAACTCTGTGGATCTGGGGTGGGCGTACGGTCAGACCAGGGGGAGCCGGACCTTCGATTGCCTGGGACTGGAGACGGGTTCTGCTGGGGCAGTCGCAGTCGGTCCTTCTCCTGCTCCTGAGCCTCCAGAGCCTGTGGAGGCAGGAGACAGAGAAGAGGAGCCATATAGAGGGATTATTGCATCACACAAATCTGACAGAATTAAATAAACACTGAAGGGAAATAAGATCATTATAATACAGACTATTCATATACTGATGTCAGACTAGCTGATTCACAGGAGAGTGGGTGTATTCATCGCTCTGTTGCTATGGTTACAGGATTGGATGCAGGAGTACTAAACCATAATGTAGCTGGATTCATAGCAACTGTCAGGGAAAAGTTTTGCAACACTTTAGCAGCCATGCCATCCTAATGTTTGGTGTATTTAATGTTTATACTTAGCTAAATAGCAAGTCATGTGTTAGCATTCATTTGATTTATTTCGGTAAGGTTAGCTTGGTTCGTCAGTTTGCCACTGTAGGTTGAAAATGAGGAGGCTCTTGGCTTCAGGTCTGTGTCTTTGCAGCTGATGTTTAACAGTTAACACAGGCTAATGACTGTGACACTGCTGCTGAAGGCCAAGTGATTCATTTTTGTCACCAACTACATGCAGAGGTTGTGCAAGTGGATCCAATTCTGGAAGTGTCATGATTTACAATGTTTGGCAAACGTTACCAGCATAGGTGCTCTTCTGAGCCAGCCAGTGACATTCACAAAGACAGCATTAAGCATTTAGTCTTCATCAGAGCTTGACCTTTATCCTCTTGTTGTTGCTTTTGTGCAGTCAAGTAATCTGTTCATGAAGCATGAAGTATACTACCCAACAGAAAGTGTATTTGTTTTTCTGGAGCATTTTTCATGGAGAATGAATTCATTTTTCCATGTTTTTCCACAGAAGTGAATAATAAGCTCCACTAACAGCCTGGTTCTCCATGCGTGTGAAGATGACGTTGAGCATCTGTGTGAGTGTGGCCTTCGCTGTGGTCTGGTTGATGAGGTTGCGACTGGCCAAGTAGATGTTGTAGCATGTCCTGACGGTTAGGAGCACAGTGCCCTCGTGGATCTCTATGTGTGGGGAGGTCACAGCAGTCAGCAGAGCCTGGACAGACAGAGGGTGAAGTCAAAAAATTATCACACGGGATGTCTTTGTGAAGACTATGTTGCGGCTGCACCTGCTGAATCACCACTCAACTTCTCTACTGCTGGGGCACATTCAAGCCAAAGACATGTAGTTCTCATATTCTGTTTCTGCATGCAGTTCAACACCATTTTTAGTTTCAAGTCAGTAAAATAGAAGTTATTACAACAACACCTACAAAGCAGAGTCATTAAAATGAAATTATTTTACATAGTGAGTGTAAACTGACTGCACTGACAATGTGTCCTTCAGTCGTGAATCTAACTGAGCCCAACTGATGTTTATAATCGGTCCAATAAATCTTCTGTCAACAGTGATAATACAGTGTGTTTCCTACAGGCCAGACTTCGCCCTTTAAAGCCAACCAGGATATGTAACTATGAGGACACTTCAATACGCAGCAGCAGGGAATCGTAACCACACACACACACACACACACACAGTAGAGGTGGCAAACAACATGAACGCAAGTGTCTTTTATCAAGGCTTAAAAAAAACATTTTACATTTTTACACAACAGGGCGATTATTCTGACTGTGTAGCAGAAAAAATGTAAAAGCTTTTTTTCCCTAGCAGAAGGCTATAATTTACATATTCAACAATATATTGAATCTAAATTCCTCACTTAAGAACAGACTTAATTTGAAGACACTCATTTTCTCCACTGTGGACCATGACTGAAAGTATGGAGGACTAAAGTGACCCAGTCCTGCCTCTTTAATCCTAAATCTAAATGTTCATCCTCAAAGACTTTGAGCTACATTCACAATAAGTCCATTAAAGCTCAGGACTGTCCCACTGTGAAATCATCCAAGGGAAATGGGGGATCTCCAGAAGACACTTTATGCACTTTCTGTAAGTCCACATTTCTGCAGACTTGAATTGCTCACAGTTTAAACATGGGGTTACCATGGTTACCAAAGGTAACCCAGGAAAAAAATGCCACAAAATGAAAAAAAAAAAGATGTAAGAATGGATATCAAAGAAACACAAAAGGAACAGGCTCAACTGTTAACATTACAAGACAGAATAAGTTCACGTCGGTATAAATACACTGTTCAGTGGTGATTCAGAGCCGGAGTGTGTGTAGTTATATGTCATGATAAATTACAAATCTGCTTTCATCAGATTTGATCCTACATTATTGTTTTTGTTTTTTTTTTTAAATAAAAACAAAAACACCTTACAGCCTCTCACACTCAGTTAGCAGAAGATATCAGTGAAGTCTGGGTCAGGGTTTATGCTTTACTGACAGCTGGAGGATGTGAAGGCTGCCAGATGTGCAGAGAGCTGCTGGGCATACCTTGATGATCTGAAGCTGGACTCCCTCGTCAGTCTGTGGGCCCTGGAAGCAGTTGCAGATGGTTTCCACCAGCCGGTCAATCAGCCTTTTTCCAGGGGCTCTGCTGTCCGGGGCGTTGCCTGTGATGTGGCCGTACGCAATCAGCTTCTACCGTAGACAGACAGCACACAGGTGAGAGCTGCAGGAGCAGACTTCACTGCACAATGTCTGCGATTCTTTTCAGCTGTGTTTGTCAGTTCAGGGTTTATTTGCACAATGTCTTAGTTTAATCTGAGATAGATTTACCAATTAACCAATTAACAATAATAAAAAGACACAGAGCCTCAGATTTCCTCACTTTTTGCCTCAAGTATAGATTCAGCCTTCAAAACCTACATCCTACATTTCTTATAACGCAACTCAAATCTTTCCTTTTAGATCCTTCCTGTCTCAAACTATAAATGTCTATGTCTTTAAAACTCCTGCCACTAATTTGTAATTAAAAAAAAAAATTAGTCTCCAAACCCAAGCAAAAATAACCGATGACATCATCAGGGTCATGGTGACATCAATGTGTCAAACTTTGAAAAGGTTAAAGCCACAAAACACATGATAAAACAGTTTTTGGAGGAGTTATCTATGGATAATGTTATAAACTATGTATGTTTATGTAGAAAATTCTCATTTATAGGAAACTTTACAATTAAAATATTACAGGTAGCAAAATTAGGTGATTAAGAATGAAAACAACAACGAAAATGAATGGAATTAGAGGTAAGTAAATAGAGTTGAGTGTGTGGGTGCATGCGTGTAATGAAAAGCCATTGTTCTTGTTGTATCTCTGACATGTGAAGCAGGTGTAGCAAGATTTCACCCCCCTCCCTCCAGGTGGGTAATACAACCAGAAATAAACCTGCTCTGAGAAAGTGAAGCAGTCACTAAGAAAACAAAAGTTGTTGTGCAAGTAACTGAAAGAATGTGGATAAGCCAGTGTGTGTGTGTGTGTGAGAGTGAATATGAACCTGCAAACAGTCCAAAGAGGTGCTAACTATCCGGGGGGACTTTGATTGACAGGCCAACTCGAAGGGCAGCACATATTTGTCAGCCTCAATGTAGTTGGCTCTGGGCGGGACCACTGTTCCATCCCTGCAGGGACGAGACAAGCAAACAGCTGAATGAACTGGAAAAGCTACAATGACAGAAGCTTTCTGATAAACACACACGATCCCATTGAAACTTCATGGAAACTCCAATGAAGGATGTTCATAAATCAGGTGCCATGTAAAATGTGTCATTATACATTTTTATTTTCTTGGTGCGGAGTTTCACACAGCACTGAAGTTTTACTTTTCAACTTTAGATGATATATTGTTAGGATAACAGCCTGCCTACAGCAGCAGCATATAACCTTCAGGCTGTTTGAATACTGCCGATATACTCCAAAGCAGCGGTTGTAAAAGTTGAAATTCTCCTTCATCGTAAATCACGGTGAGCAGCCGGAGTTTACGGCAGACTGCTTCAGGGCAAATCTTACCTCAGCTTCTTGTCACATATCACAAGACAAGGAAAAAAAGCTTGAATAAATTGATGTGGATTAATTCATTCATTCATCTATTCATTCACTCACTCACTCACTCACTCAGACGGGAAAAGGGTGTGTGCATAACAATACTTACTTTTGTTTTTCAAGCTCTGCCTTGATTTCATCTATGAAGGGAGACACAGGAGATTAAATGTTATGGAAGTTTGAACTTTGACCCTTGCAGCGCGTAGCAGTGTGACATGGTTTGACCCAAATTCTTGGGGTTACTGGGCCAATCACAAATTTGACCTCACGTCATTTCAGTTGGTTGACATTTCTGGTCAAACTATCCTCTTGTACACAGAGCAGGATTTAACCTGAGAATACCCCTGTGTTTCATGGCTAACTAAATTTGGTTCAACTGAGCAGCCTCCTTCAGATCAGATCTCCTCAACCCTCCCCATCCTTTATAAAATCTAAACTATTCTCCTTAATCAATTCCCCTTTCTTCGTAATTTTTCATCCCGCATCGATCTGTCGAAAGCTACGCACACTTCCTGGCTACCATAGCTTGACAACACGGTGAGTAATGATGTGCATTCAGACAGATGTGACCAACTGATTAGATGCACACACAATTGTGGGTGAAAATACAAGTAGACTAAACTTAAACTCCTCCTCTTGTATGGCTACACAGAGGAAATTAGCTTGTGCAATTTTCACAGAAATATCACTATCGCTGGCATAGTGATGATCACAGTCAGGAATGTATGACCTGACAGTTAATGTAATAAAAATGTCAACCCTGCTGTTTTCTCTCTTTTGTAGAAATTAGCACTTGACCTAATTATAGAAAGGTATTCACTAAAACTCTATCAACTCCATGACTGATGAATCCACAGCATAACAACTTATGATATTTACACAATGGGGAAACTGATATTCATGCAGCTTTCACAGACAGACAGTCAGTGTGTCAACAAGATAAGCACAAAGTAGTCTGCATTAGTAAAGCAAGTAGTGGAAAAGCAGTGTTGTGTTCTGCAGGTATCATGAATAATGAGAGAGTATCAGTGGCAGACAGAGAGAGAGCTGAGGTACCACCACACCGACCTGTCTGCCCACCTCCCAGTGACAGTCACTTCTTTACAGTTCACAGCTTAATAATGGAGCAAGCACCACCTCTTGTTTGTCAATTACTCAGTCCTCTGCCTTAAGACTGACCGTTTGATAAGTGTTCAAAGGCTCTGCAACATAACAGGCCAGTTTACAGCTGGGCACAGTCACAGCAGTGGGACAAGGAGGTGGCAGTTTGAGCTGAAATACAAATAGCAACAGCACAATGAAGTGGAGAGCCTGGTGTGTGTGTAACAATATCCGGGTACACGGTGAATGGAAAAGGCAGGACGTCAAAGTATCCTGGAGGTGGATGTCCCGTGTGTCTGGGTGCAGAGCAGGACCGGGCTGTCTGGCTGGGTGACAGTGCTACGTACAACACGGGGATTGGTCTGTTTGGCTGGCTAAGCTAGCCCTAACTGACAAGCTAACGGCAGCTACATGATTAGCTTGTTAGCCTGCCGACGTTGACAGTCCTGGTATTGTTGTGGGGGCAGGGTGTTAGCATTTCTTCATTAACGTTAAAGTGTGTAAACAGTGAGGCGAACACACTTTTAGCTAACGCTGCCTGTGAACGCCAACGGACGGTTGAACAGACGGCGGACGCCATTTACATGCTAATGCTATCGTTAGCTCGCTAGGTAGCTCGCTCCTGTGTCTCTACCGAGCCAGACACGACTGAAATGTTTCAGCGAAGCGCCGCGGAAAACAAGGTGCTCCGCAAAACCAGCGGCCAAAACAAACACACTCACCCAGCGCCACCTGACAGGCTTTGCGCAGCTGGCTGTGCTGGCTCCTCTTCACCTCCTTATCCGAGAGGATTTTCTCCAGCGCCCTAGACAGAAACATGCTCTTGGTTTTACTGTTTTCTGCCTTCGACTGCGAGTAGTGCTGCTGCTGCTGCTGCGGTGGCCGCTGTTGTTGTTGCTGCATCGCTCGGTCTTGTTGTCGCTCCTCTCTCAGGCCGTCATCTTCGGCCTGGCCCCGCGAGTAGGCAGGTGACGAGGAAGAGCTAACGAAAGCCAGGCTATCGGTGTCAGTCCAGTCGAGTTGCTACCTCAGCTCAGCGCCGCCATGCTGGTTACACGTCATGTCACGTGATTCTCAGCTGTCTGGGTTTTGACTCGGGCGCCCCGGGGAGCAGGTGCCCTCCGGAGCGGGGTCAAACGGACACGGAGTTGACTCACAGAAACGTGCGGCTCGACATTACAAAGGGCCAAACGTCCCAGAGACGAGATTTGGACGTTTCAAGCGTGACAACGAGCTGAGCAACAGTTCGTCGTGTTTACCGCTGAAGCAAATCAAGCGCTCCTAAAAAAAAAAAAAAAAAAAAAAAAGCAACAACAGAAAGTCTGATCCTGCAGGTGGCGCCAAAACATCACAATGGCCACAGCAGCGGTTCAACTGACACAAATTGGACCACTGACCCCAACTGATAAGATATTTGCTTCTACATCTTTGTGAACAGAAAGTGTTTAAAACCCATGACGAAGATAGTCACATATTCTTTATTTATTATCATATTACCTCCAGATGAAAATATAGTGAAAATAAATATCTTTTTTTTGCTGGGAAGCCTCAGGTACCCCACTGTACTACAGTATACACTGATCAGCCATAACATTACGACCACCTGCCTCATGTGCAAGTCCCCCTTTTGCCGTCAAAACAGCCCTGACCCTGGAGGCCTGGACTCCTCTAGACCTCTGAAGGTGGTCCAGTGGTTTTCCCTCCTTGGACCGCTGCAGACCGGGAACATCCCACAGAGCTGCAGTGTTGGAGAAGCTCTGACCCAGTCGTCTCATCACAGTTTGGTCCCTGTCAAAGTCGCTCTCATCCTCACACTTGACCATTTTTCCTGCTTCAACACATCAACTTCAGGACTAAATGTTCAGCTGCTGCCTGATACATCCACCACTGACAGGAGTCATGGTAACCAGGTGATCAGTGTGAGTCACTTGACCTGTCTGTGTCATAATGTTATGGCTGATCAATGTACATTTCCTGTGCTACCTAAAGCCCAGTACAGTAAAACCACACCTGTCCACTCTTTGACACACACCAAAAGAGACGATTGCTACATATTAGTTTATTTTATCCAGCTCCTTCAATCAGAAATTACAGATGTACATCTATTTATTTATTCATACATCTCCAGTTGAATCTTAAAACATTTTTCATTAAATGTGATAAAAATGTACATCATATATAGCATCAATATGAAAATACTGACAATCTTCATTACAAATCTATACCAATAAGATTTATCTGGCAAGCAAAAAAATCATTGCTCAATCACTTAAAAAGAAAAAAAAAACAAAAAACAAATCAGACTCAAAACATCTAGACTGTTCTGAGGTTGTGCTAATACAACTGTTTTTCTCCCAAAAAATAATCATAATGATATTCACAGTATGGAAAAAAAAAAAAGAATAGTGTCATGTCTTGTACAGATTCTCCTGTCACCTACTAATGAGCAATAACAACTACTGTACCATGAGATTTATGACCAAAACAACAATCATGAATAAACCAAAAAACACATCCGTTATAAAAATAAAGTCATAAAATGTGTACAAAGACAGACACATGATTAGAGAATAAATAAAAATGTTGCCATGGTTACAATCCCAGTGTCCTGTAGTAAAGTTAGAAATAAAGAAAATAAATTAACATTGATTTCTAAAAAATCTTCCATTCAGCGTACCATTCATCCCTGTGTTTAATGTAGGGACATGAAAGAAGACAGAAGCCCATCACCTGCTGCACTAGAGAAGGCCAAAGATACAGTACCTTGTACATATTAGCTTGAAATACAATAGAGGGACATACATGATCTGTGTTGGTTTCCAGTCAGATATTCACTGCCTGATAGGCTCATCAGTTATTCAAACAATGCACAGAACTAAAATATGATTAACATCAGTGTGATGGTGACGTATGATGAATGTACAAGCGCTCAACTGCTCAAATGAAACCAATTAACATGACTCAAGTGTGTGTATGTGTTTGTGTGTGTCAACAACATTTTAGAGAAATCCAACCCAAAGTCAATGTTATCAGTATTAACAGGAAAGCAAATGCTTTATAAAAAAAAAAAAAAAAAAAAAAAAAAAAAAAATCAATAAGGGAAACAATAGACCATCTGCTCTCACTTCAGAGAGGCAGTTAACAGCAGTGTGTAGCGGTAATGGATGTTTTACTTCCAATAAGTGCTATCTATGGATCTGCTTCACCAACAGAAACTAAAACTGAGCTGGGATTACTGCTTTTGGTGGATGTGATAAGAAACGCACTTCTGAAGTGTCCATCTATTGTGCCATTTAGGCCCAAAGTGAATCTTTAGAACATATTCTGAATACAGCTGCTGTGTTACTTTTCATAGTGTGTCACTAACTTGCAAAAAAGGAGAGAGATGGTGCAGAAATACTGGAGAGTACACTTTTCATATGAATGTCTCAGGACACATCCAAATGAACTCATGAGCTGGCATGAAAACAACAGAGATGAGTGAACTGTACAGCACTGAGATTAGGTATATTGAGTCAGGTTCAGGAAGAGCAGAGAGGGAGGGAGAGAGAACAAACAAACAGCAAAAATTAAATCACATTCACATTTTCTCATTTGTACACAAGCAGCAGGGGAAATAGCCCTTGTCATGGAAAGGAGAGGGAGTGCAATATGAAGGAAATTAATTTAAAAGATGTCCCATTCCCCAGGTCGGAGCCATATCATGGAGTGATTCACAACTTCCACTTGGTCAGATGGAACATGGTCATGCAGTCACCTGTGAGATACAAGCATTGACTATAAAAGAAACAAAATATTCAAATAACATAAAACACAGGCCGAATGGTAAAGGGATTTGCAAAATACAAGTTGCTCCCAGGAGTTATTAAAAATCATTAACCGTTCAGTCAGTCATTAACTCAGCAGGTGAAGAGGAGACACAGCTAAAAACCAGTGGCAAAAAGCATCTGAGCCGACACAAAGAGGCCAGACTTGTTTTTAAAGTGGTTTGTCCTCAAGTAAAAACTACAGTTTTATTGCAGGTATCAGCATCTGGTCCAACGTTGTGGTACTGGACTCTGTAGGGGGGAGTACTGCAAACCTTTACCAATCGCTGGGGGAAGGAAACATGGAAGGCAGGTGGTTGTGGTGTGGTGTGGTGTGGTGTGACAAGGCAAAAACAAACCAAACCAGCACAGATTGTCAACAAATGCTTGAGCTGAAGTCCTGCATCACTGTGTCTATTAGGGGACATGGACCTTCCTGTGTTTGTGGGGAAGAGAAGAGGGGGGATGGTGCGTCTCATCTCTGCCCTCTAGTGGAGACTTTGTGCCTGCAGAACTCAAGATGGGGGGGGGTCACCACTATGGCACATGCATGGAGATTGGCATGTAGAGGATGTATGTTCAGGATGCAGTGTTTGATGTAGAGATATTAGCATGTACAAATATTTAGATGTTAAGGTTTAATATGGTCACACATCGTTGTGCTTCTCAGGTGTCACTGTTGCTGTTTTGGATTTGCCGATTAATGACTCCCCCGAGTGTGAGTGGAAATATTTCAGGTTCTCTGGTTTCCAGTGTTTAGTGCGTGAATGCCCAGTTTACAGAGTTATAACTGTGCCATCTTCCTCCAGACTCCGCCGCTCCAATGCTCTGTCTGGCGATGGCGTGGACGAAGTGGCATTGGCGTAGCTTAGTGATCCACTGCTGCCGCTGGCTGGCAGGGTCCCATTGGCATTGATGGAATGGGCGGAGGCGGTGGTGCGGAGGTTGAGGTGCGGCTCGTACCGAGGCAGCGAGGGCATGCTGTAGTTGGAAGGAGAGCGTCTGATTGGCTCCGCCTCGCCACCCGCCTCGATCACCAGGTCCTCGTCGTCCTCATCGCTCTCCAGCTCCCCAGCAGGGAAGTTCTGGATGATGTGAGATGGCATGGAGGCTGCGGCGCCAACCCCACCACGTGATGAGTAGCCATAGTAGCTGGCACCGCTGTCTGACGAGCGTCCCGAGCTACCAGACGCTGCACCACCTCCTCCACTGCGAACAACATTGTTCCGCTGGTTGGCAGGCTTGACGGTGATGATGAGGTTGTGGCTGTTGGCGATCATCATGTCTGTCACCTGGTCCAGAGACTTCCCAGCCACCTCGATACCGTTTACCTCCAACACCTCATCATTGACTGCAAGCAGGCCGGTGCTCTCCGCCAGCCCGCCAGGCACCATGCGAGAGATGAATATCCCCGGGACCTTCTCCAGGCCCTGTGGAGTGACCCGCACGCTGGAGCCATCGCGGATGTAGAAGCCCAGAGGTTTCTCTTGGCCGTGTTTGTAGAGGCGAACACGTCGGTGCGTCTCGGGGAGGATGTCCACGTCAATGATGGAGGAGACGGGGCGGAAGTCCTTAGGGAGGCTGATGATGACCGGTGGCTTTTTCCTGTTGGTGTCAGGGCGCAGAAGAACTGCAGATAGTACTGTGTTTTTCTTCCTGGTCAGAGAGTCGGTGCCAAATGTTGTGTAATCAGCTTCCTCTGCAAAATAAATAGAGGAAGTAGAGAAAGAGAAGAACACAAATAGGGGGAACGGTGGCAGAAAGAAGAGGAAGAGAGAAACAAAGAGGATGTTGGTTAATTTTTCATTAATATAATTCTGGGCTCATTACAGATAAAGTGGTTTTCCAAGCTGACAGTCTGTTGCATCATATAGTTTCAGAAGAATGAATAACGGTTTCCAACAGAGTAGCTCTGAGCCTGAGGTATCACTGCAGGGTGTCTGTGCTGAACGCACACAAGAGGCTGATCCTCAGAACTCCCTTGGTTGGTCTGATGCAAAGTGCCACGCCAGCCAAACAGGCACTCAGTCCAACTCCCAGTCCATCTTTGACATGCTGCCACCCACAAATTAGCCTACATATGGCTGGTACAACCATGCAGGTAAATATGGTGCACAGGGATGTTGTATTATGGAGTTAATGAGCATACGGTTGGTGTCGTAGTCTGTCTATGCAAGTTCTCTACCCGCAGCCTGGGGTTCATATTCTAATGCTGGATCCAACTACGACATTACTACTAAATAAAGGACAAATGTCCTGCTGCTAACAACTTTTAAAGCATTAATGGGATGATCAACGTAAACCATCTCAGTGTAGTTTTACATCTCCTCTCTCTGGCTTCTCTCTGGAGCTCAGTCAGCCAATCAGAAGAGAGGGAGGATCTGATCATTTCTTCTGATCAGCTGTTTTCTGAGTTAATAAAAATATAGTAGATTTCAGGTAAACACTCAGAAACCAAATCCTGCAAGGGTTGAATGGTGGGTCTAGGTGGGCGAGGCTTGGGGGCGTGGCTGACGGAAGTGACCGCTTTGTTGTGAGATAAAGTTCCAGAAGTCCTGACGGCTGTTTTTAAGGTTCTGAAGGTTTCTGAATCCAGGCTGTGAGCATCTCTCTGTGAACTGAGACCTTTGATACTTTCATAATATCAATATAGAACCTAGACCTGCTTTATAATCAAAGACTACCTTTAGACTGTATGGACCTTTAACACCTACCTTTAGACTGTATACCTTTAAATTATGACGCTACCACCAGGGGCCGGACTGGAAGCAGTGGTAAATAAATAACCTGCATAGCAGCACCTCCAAAGCTCAGAATTTAAAAAATGATTTTGTTTGATTCACAAAAAAAGGTTGATATTTTACAGGGTTACGCATCGACTTTGCTGGAGTGTTGTTGTCTCCTCCATAAACTTTTATGCTGTCTTGATATTAAGCACAGCAAATGAAATATAAAATGTGAATCAGTGTTTCTTTAGTACAGAGCCTGGCTAGCAGTTTCCCTGTCTCCAGCCTTTAACCAAAACTAACCGTCTCCTGGCTCTAGCTTTACATTTAACACAGATATGGGAGTGGCATCAATCTTCTGTCTAACTAAAAAAAATAAATAAATGAGTGTATTCCCTGAATTGTTGAAGTACTCCTTTAAAGATTATTTTGCGTCACCATTTCAGGTGAGAGACAGAGTAGTTCTGATAGGCCATAAAGGTCTCATTACAACCAGGAATATTGTGGTCACATTTCAGCTGCATGAGTCACCGAGATACCACAAAACTGTGCCCTTTGTTGTGTACATTTACAGGTGGAAGTGTGTACACTGTCATCCTCCTGTAGACTTTAACCCAGAGTGGTTCACATTAACATAAGACCAAGTGCTGGCCAAGTGAGGGAGGGAAAACCTGGACCTTGGCTCCCTAATAGTTAACCTGCAGGATATACGCTGCTAAACATTAACATGATTTTCAATTTCTTTTTTTCTCTTTGAAGTTTTATTTTTTAACATCTTTCACCTGAAAATAGCCTGAACCTTTTCACTTTTTACAGCACTTTGAAATCTGTTTTTAGATGAAAGTGCTCTATAAATAAGGCTCTGCCAATCTTACACTGAATTCTTCTCCCCTTCCTATCTGCCTCTCCCTCTGAGTGTGTGAGTAATCTGGGAAAACATCCACTCAGGTGGCTGATAAAGACTCCAGCTCTCAGGTTCTGACAGGAACGCACCCCACCACTCCCCTCTCCATCCCCAAGACCAAAACAAAGGATCGATTGTCCCATGAAAGAGCGACAGTCTCGCATTTCAGTTCCCATGAGGCACAAGTCTAGTGTATACACATTTACCATATCCTCTGACCTTACGGGCCAACTCGACATAGAAACAATAGAGAGTGAGGTCAAAATGCTGAAACTCAGGTTTGATCATTGGAGTGTTGTTCCTGTTCAAACTGTGCTCTCTACATGCACATAAATAAGGTCATGGAGCAAGGAGAGGGAGTACAGGTGGATGTTTCAGTGCACACACAGACACACACACACCTCCCTCCATCACTGACACAAGAGTTGCTCTTGCAGTGCAGTCATGCATAGAAGGAGGCCACATCTCATTTCACTCTTCCTCTAAACCATCCCTCCATCTCCAGCATGTGAAAAGACCTGACAAGAGAGATATAGTTGAGGATGAAGAATGTGATGGTCCCTCAGGGCCACTCATAGACACACACACACTGCAAAGAGATGCTGTTCTGGTGTCAAATGATGGAAGCATGTAGCTAGACTAAAGCATGTGCAAGTGCACACACACACCCACATATGGAAACACCATATGCAAGCGCACACACAAAGTTAATTTAAACCCCCACACACACACACACAGATACACGTTATACTGGCGTCTACAAGGTTCATCTGTGTTTAGTGATGATGCCTGAGCTCTAATGAACAGCAGCATAGAGAAACCCAATAGACTGAAAGCCATAGCTACATTAGAGCTCATTAGAGCTCACAAGCAGAGCTCTTAGTCTAATTGGCTACAAAGGCCTACAGGCAACTCTCAACACACACAGTTCCTCGGTTGTTTGGGTCCAAATTACCTTCTTTTGTTTTCATTTTTCTCTTCCCACTCAATAATAACACCACCCTACTGTCCCAGTGATGCTGACATTTGCATAAAATTTGTGTGCTTAAACTTAGTGCATATTGTATATGAAACAGAAAACTGACTGGCCTGTAAACAGCTGTTTCTGTAAATATGACTAGCACAGACTTTATGATTAGACTAGTAACCTACGAGGTCCTTTAAAATTTTCATAATGTTGGGCCCAATTGTTTTGAGATGGTCCTGGGACTGAGCTCAGTGGAGTTAACGTGGAGGCCAGTTACATATGACGCAAACACAGATACACACACAATACAAAATTAACTTGCGTGGCTAGAAAGTGTGAAGTTCTCCATTTGTCTATAGTAGCAAATTAGCACGTTCCATATTAAGCTTTTCAATCCACTAAATATTTAAAAACCTGAAAACAACCAACAGTATTTGCCAATTCATCCATCAGGTGAACCACTTATTCCTGTTACAGTCAAGTAGTTGCAAACATTTAATTTCAGATCATAATGGGGTGCCTATCAACAACATCAATTTATTTTGGTCAGTTAGGGTCAATTATAACTCACTGTGTCTCTCACTATAGATCCTTACGGTGTCTCTTATAGGACATGAAGCTGTGCATGCACACCAAAGGTTTCACCTCTGTTGCATTATGGGAATATCAAAGCACTATCAGTGGTGTATCCGTTAAATCAACAGTCCAATAAAACTAATAGGCCACAATAGAATGGGTTTGAGGTCCATTATAGCAAATGGCCAACAACCTTTGTATTCATGTCCATCTATTAGGTCAGGAGAGACAGAACATTTCACCACAGTCTGTCCTCAGCAGCTCAGCATGAGCCACTGAAGAGGCTACTACACCAACAGGTCTAAGTGTTATATTAGTCGTGATTGGGATTTTTTTTAGGATATGTAGTGTGTATACACAACACCACTTTCAGTCCCTCAGAGCTCAGTAAACACATGAAGCATGACTAAGTGTACAGGTATGTGGCTGGTTTGTCTAATGATTCCTTATCAGGATAGAGTACAGAGCAGGTCAGCTCCACCCCTCACTCCTCCTCAGCTCCACCTTCTCCTCCAAATATGGTTTCTTCTGGTTTCAAAAAACCAAGATGGCTGACAGACAAATTACAAACTGGAGGCTTCAAATCAGCAGCTCACAAACCAATGGGTGACTCTTGTTATGGACTGATTCACAACACATCCATGCACATGAATAAAGAACTTGAGTACACCACCAAAGAAGCACCTCCTTTACATTAACAGGTGTAATTCAACTACCACTAAATGACCCAATTACTCAAACATCCACCAACAGCTGTAGACAGTTAATTAAGATAACCTTAGTTCCAGCAGTAGAAAACATGTCAGTCAGTTCGATGTTTCCAGCTGACTGATTTTATGACAATAGTGTTGTAAGAAGGGTCTTAAATATACACTTTATGGATAAAAGAGTGAGGCTAAAGCTATGTGTCCAAGGCAAAAAGGTAGCCAGACATGCTAACGATTGTAGCATACATCAGAGTCCAACCAAATGATCACACACACAGTAAATTTTTCATGTCATGTTTCTTTTATGAGAACAGCCTTACACTTTTACTCTATTTTTGTGTTGAGAAAGGAAAAAGAAAACAAACACTCTGACTAGAGCCCATCAGCATGAAGAGGAAGCTTTAGACATTTTGGACCATTGCTGTTCATGATCCGAGGGCTTTAGCAAACTGTCAATTGGCCTAACACAGACAGTACGACATAGCCTGTGAAAAAGAGCTGCAATAGAGGATACACCTGCAGTGTATCAGAGTCAGTGCTCATACTTCAGGCATTATTCACAAACCCTGAATAGAAAGCATAATCTTCAACCCTACTCCTGCCATGGCTCTGCACAGGTTAGGTATTCCTGCTATGCAATGGCTGCTTTGATTTCCCACACAGTGAATGGAGTCAGTGAGGGGCAAAGGAAGCAAAGCAGCGGAGGAGAAAATGACAACCCAGCAACACACAGTCACAAGTGAGGACACACAGAGCGTTGCTTAGTTATTCCTCTCTGTGCTATGTAACACACACACACACACATACACATACACACACACACACACACACACAATCACAAGCAACTAATGCCTCTCCACCCTGTCATTGCAGAGGCTGAGACAAATCTGTCTGAGGCAAGGAGACTTGTGTATGTGAGTTGGCGTGAATTGGTTAAACACATCATCTACCTCTGTGCTCTATTCTTGACACGCTCTGGATGCATCACACTCAAACTCTGGACTCTGGCTTTAAAAGAGCCTTTGTTAATGGCTCAGAATAAGTGGAATGTGCAGGCATTCAACTACTGACACCATCATCTCCATCCAGGACACTAAGCATTTATCTTGACCACATAAAAGATATTTTTAGTATGGCAGGAGTGCTTGTACCTGCTCACAACCTCATTACACCTGATAACCGCTCCACCTCTGGTTACAGCGTGTTACAGTGTTATAATTATGATGATGCAGCATGTCAGGGCTCCGGTCTTCCTTGTAATGACTTCTGACGACAACAATGACACTAACAATCCTTTACTTCCTGGTTCTTGTGCCAGTGGCTGCGTGAGAGTGACCTGATACTGTGTCCAGGTGACAACACAGTAAGGAAGGAGCCGAGTGACAGTCATAGTACTGCCACTATTACTAATACTAGTACTTGAAGATATTAATATGTAATACTACTGCTTGTGCATTTTTAATTCAGGTATTTGTGCAGCTGCTCTGTCAGTGACAGGATGTAAAAGTAGAATCTGTTTTGTGTGATACAACAACTCACCACAACTGTAGCTGCTACTGCTATTTCTAGGTAATTATAAATACAGTAAAAAGAGTGACATTAAGCATTATAGACAAGTTTACAGAGCACACTATTAATCTATGGAGAAAATCTAATAATATACTGTACAGCTGAAAGCAAAAGACCAAGTTTAATTCAATACAATCCCAGTCTACAGTATCCAAATACAAAACACGTCTCAAAGTCAGAGTGAGAAAAACAGAGCAGCAGTTGAAGGTTGTGGTGTTCTGGAAACAGTCAGGTTTGTTGATGACAAGCCTGGACGTCCACCATACAGCCGGTGCCATGGTGTTCCTGACACAGAACGATACACAACGGGGAGGAGGGGCAGTGTGTGTGTCTGTGTGTGAACTTGTGCAGCTGAGAAAAACCAGGGGTGGATTAAAACAAAAGATGTGAAAGAGGCAGGGAGGCAAAAATATACAGCAAATACAAACAGTGAGGGGAGAGAGAGAAGAAGGAAAAGAGGAGGAGGTGATAAAAAAAACTTTCAAAGGAGTTAATTCCCGGAGGGTTACTATTCCTGGTGTGGTGAGCATACCTCCCTGGCACAGCCCAGATAAAAGTGCCTTAATGCTGCTGATAAGAAGAAGAAATGGAGGGAGTTCGGTCAAAGGGAGCATGCAGAGAGGAAAGGACGGAATAGGGACGGCAAGAAAACAGAATAAAGAGTGTGTGGATGTGTAGAGACCTGCAGAGGCAAACTGAGGCAAAGACAGAGCCTTGATATGTTGGAGCGAGCTGCCAATTTGAGGAATTCCTTATTAAACCATAATTAAAATGACCGGGTGTGACTATTAGCCTGCCTTCAGGCCTCCTCACATCAGCTCACTCATGAATTCTCTATTACACTCATCAGTTCTGCTTTATTACTCTGTCCTGATGTCAGCCATTTATCAAAACACACAGGAACTAAAACCCACCTTTAATGTAGCAGTGTGTAATAGACAATTAACACAGTTACTACATTTTATTTACACTAGTATACAGCACTTTTCTGTGAGCATGTTTGCATCTCATCACTGCAGTATGAAGCAATTCCATCAATTTCTTTTGTGCTGACAAAGACACCCCTCTCCTTCCTGCATTACCTCCTCTCCCTCAAATCCTTGCCCCGCCCCCTGCACCTTTTACTCAATCTGTCCTTCAGTCACTCTGCTCCAACTCTCTGCAGCCTCTCCACCTCTGTCTGTCCCCCCTAGTCTTGCAGATTCTCCTCTTTCTGCCTCCATTATCCTTCCTGTCCTTTCAATGCTGTGATTTTTAAAGCTGCTCCCACAGTGGTTCTTTTGAGACCAGCACTGGGACAGTAGATGTAGCATGTGGTATGGAAACAAAGGTTTGTCTTGTAACCCGATGATCAGCACATGCTGCCAGGAAACAGCCTGGACTGGTAATGGAGGGACTATAGCTGGAGCTTGGACTCATGGTAGCCAGTAACAGGGATCCACCTGGGGCTGAGGCTCGATTTGAGCTTGGCATAGGGCAAAGTGGGGGACAGGGGCAGGTCATGTGGTGATGTTGACATCAGTACTTTGTTACATGAAGGAGACGGCTGTGGTATGGTGGCTAGACGTGGGTCTGAAAAACCAAGCTTTCTGCGTAGCCCAGCTATATGAAGCCTTAAGGGGGAGATGGGGGAGGAGAGGGTGGATGTTGGGGAGGATGGAGGAGGGGAAAGGAGGGAGGAGTAGCCACATGAGCTGGGGGAACCCGCCTCTAGCCTCACACACCTGTCACTCATGCATCTGAATAGAGACTTTACTTGGGTGGGGGGGCGAGTTACTGGACTCTGTACTTCTGACAATGTCCTGCCTTCAGCATGTGATCCTGGAAGACAACACAGCCACTTGATGTTAGATGTGGCCACTGAGTCAAGTTTCTCGTTGTCAAGGTGAACGATCAGCTGACGCCACTAGCTACAACGATGGAAGACTTTGAGAAAATACATCATTGCATTCATGGGACAGATTTATCACAGAAGCCATTTTAACATGTAGAAAAGGACAAATATGAATGGTAATGACTGAACTCAGAGTCCCGGTGCATCCTGGTTAACTGTCACTATTAAGGCTTAGGACACAAAGGACCATTATTGTCATTATTAACACCTGTACCTTTCCTATTGTGACAAGTCAAGATGTATCAGGCTATCAGGAGTTGAACTGTCAACATGTCCTGACCTTAGCTGAAACCTTTCTTTAAGTATATGTAAGTCTGACTGTTGGAAGGATAAGGAGCAAATAAAGTAAAGAAAACAGTGGCAGTAGTTAAGCAACAGTGTTTGGAGTAGGAGTAGGATGTCTGACTGGTGCGTAGCTAGCCAGGGTAAATATGCTGGAATGGGGCGCTAAAAGAAACACAGATAAGCATATCATTTATCATGCTTCATATCAGTATCACTGCAGCACAAGGGACAGAAAGAATGCCTTTTAATTAAAAATCAGGAAGAAATACTGCTTGCAAGCCAAAATAAAACCAGATAGCACACATTATGAATGAATTCTAATGTATTAGAAGGGAAGGTAAACAGTTTCTATGCCATCAGTGATTTCCTGATTATATTTTTGGGAGGAAACAAACTTTTTTCATTTCATCCAAATCCACAATTCTCATCACCTTGCTTGCTGCAGAAAAATCTACCATCCATGCCACCTTTGCACAGCACTCAGAACCACTGACACACACCAAAAGGGGTCAACTCTTTCTGTGTGTACATGTCAGGCAATTAGTAACAAGAAAACACAGCACAGAAAGATCAAACTGTGTCTGAGGTAAATAGGTGTCAAGTGTCATTAACCGGAGTGCACCAATGAGATGACCTTTCAAATTAAATATCTCAGGGAGCCAAATAAACATTGTTGTTTACATGAAAAAAAACAAAATATTCTAAGTCTATGTATCAAGATCACGATATTTAAACCTTTAAAACTAAATGGTGAAGGGTCTGCACTTCTATAGCACATTTCTAGTCTTATCAACCAGTCAAAGTTTTACACAACAAACCACATTCACCTGTTCACACACACTGATAGAGCACTTTTTCTACACAGGAACATTTACACACAAATGATATGTTGGTGGCAATTCTGGGGTTTAGTGTCATCAGTATCAAAGGACTCTTCAATATGATGGCAGGAAGAGCCAGGAATTGAACCGCCGGCCTTCTGATTAATGAGCCACAGCCGCCTGACTGAATATCAGTATTAGCCTGAAAAAGTCAGTTGGGCTACAATGTTAACACTGTGTTCAATTTACATTTATAATATCATTTTCATAATGTCCTTTAAAACAAAGTGTCATATTATCACAATACTGACCATTTATCTGACTGACTGAAGCATTTAAAACAACAATCACTGACATAACAACAATGACAAAAAGTCTGAAGACAGACATTTGCTCCACATATCAGCTATTTACAACATGTATTTGAGTCTCAAGCAGGCAAAGTCCATTTCCTTCCCTCTCTATATCCACTCATCTTCCCTAACAGCTCTGAGCTGAGACTGTCTGGCTCTCAATATCAGAGAGCCTGGACCGCCACTGTCTCTTCTTCCCTCCCTCCATCTTGCTGCAGCCTGCATGGTCTTCTCCAGCCAGGTTTCAAAGGTTGGAAAGTATAATTTTAGTTTGCCAGTCTGTGTGCCCACTCGTGTCTTTAAATATTCTCTGGCTCTCCTGTTTCTCTCACCCATTCTCAACTGCCCCCCCCCCTCTTTCTCAGTCCATCTACAGCCCTTGCCCCTCTGTAGTGGAGGGTCTAGTCCAGGCCTGCTGTCCTGTCTAATCTAGCCAGCAGACGTGATCAGAGCCTGGCCACATTCCACCCAAAATGCCCCCCCCTCCCTTCTTCCGCCATCTCTCTCTTTATTTCTTTCTGTCCCTCCCACCCTCCCCAGACTGGGCCTCAATCTGCATTCCTCCCTCACTAATACTATTCCCACTATCCTCCTCTCTCTCTCTCTCTCGTTACATTCCTATCACACTTACACTACTCCCTCTTCTTTTCCCCACATCTCTAATTACATGCTTTGCCTAAACAATGCCTTATACATTACTCCCTCTTTAATACTGTTTCCTCTCTCTCCCTTTTCATCCTCCCATCTCCCTTATTAGACCTAAGATGTGTTCCTCCTCCACGCATTCCTCCTCCAGTATGAATCCATCGTTCCCTTGCTCATTGCACACAGCATCCTGGGGGATAATTCGTGCTCTGTGGGAAACTGGTTTTTTACTATTTTCACAGATCATGCTCCTGAACTGAACTTTTGCTCTGCGTGGGGAAAATGACATCCATTACACCTGCCAGCACTCCATCTCTCCTGCTTTAATCCTTTCATCTCAAGCCCACCGTATAAATCTCTCCTTCCATACGTTTGGGCGTCCTTGCTCATTTGACCTTTTTTATTCTGTCACTATGCACCTACAGCATCTCTCCCTGTCGTTACTTAACAGACTCAGTACATTCCTGTTATCTTGCTCTACTGGGTGGGTCGAATTAGTCTGCGTTGTACTTTCACACTATAAATTTCATTTTCTGTGGCTGACTGACTCATGAGCTGGTGACTATTTACTAAGGCAGTCCCTGCTGGGATATGCAAATACAAGCATTCCTGTTCCTCCCCATACCTTTCCCCTCTAACTTCCTGGTGAGGAGTTACAAGCCATTCAAGAGTGAAACTGCGCACCAAACAAACCCACGCCCTGGGAGAGAAAGACAATTCCTGCATGTGGATGAGTCAGGAAAGTATACGTACATGTTGGATGTCCTGGTTGGCAGATGAAGCAAGCCTGGTGTCAAAGCAGGAAAATCTCTCTGTAGCCAATCAAACATCAACCTGGGTGTGTGTCTCAGTTTCCATCAGAAACATTCAACATTTCTTTCAAATGAAACTCCAACACGACCGACTGAAATGTCACATTATTTTCACAGTCACAAAGCAATTCTACTCATTTTTACTGTCTACTGTGTGTACAAATACACAAAGGCATGTGGAGCATGTGAATCACACACTGCAATAACAATCACATCAATCTTTGAATATTTGGGACGGTTATAAAATGTCAGCAAGAGCAAGGCAACTAAAATCAGCCAGGCCACAATATCAACTGGTATTATGGGAATGCAGAGGTGATAGACCAGCTCTGCACTGTTCATATCACACCAGTGTTGACAAAATGTATTCTACATTATCAAGACTCCAACCTAGAAGCCTGTTGTTGATCAGGAGCTGAATTCCTTTGGGCTGAGCTTAAATATACTCAACAAAAACATGAACTCTGCACTAGAGATGCTGAAGAACAGACTGCAACCTTTTACCTTTATCATCCCAATAGTCTCAAAGTACACGTCAAATATAGTATAATAATTATGACTACTGTACTGTAAACATTTATCTCATTTTGGTTCGCCTTATGTTACACTGATGACACTGATGACATTATTCTTTTTTAAATGTTTGTTATTTTTCTAGTAAAGATCTGGTCCTGTGAATAGCTGTCTGGACTAACTGACCCCAGGAAGACCAGCACCTGTGTCATCAGAAGCTCATGGGGATTCTCTTCACAATAAACAGTAAATAACTGCATGCATGTGTAATCTGTGTACATGTCATGCAAATCAGTAACAAGAAAATACAGCACAGAGTGTTTGAGGTAACTTAGGATCAAGTGACATTAAATAATTTGTTCACCAGAGATCACCAATGAGATGATTTCAAAAGCAAAATCTAAGGGCGCCAATTAAACACTGACTGACTGACTGACTGACTGAACCATTTGAAAACATCAGTCACTGACATAACAACAAATAGAGAAACTAACAACACAAGTCAATGAGCAGTTTTGCCTTCGACAGTGTCACTAATGGCCTCCATGTTCTCCACACACTGAGCTTGGTTAAAAAAAAAAAAGAAAACAATGTGAACCAGGAAATAGCAGCTCATGCTAACAGCTCTTAATGAATCATACTGTGCTGCCTGGGTTTGGTGTGATTGGGATTTTATTGATTCAGTTTATGGACAAAAATAGTTTGTGGAGTGTGTGACATACACACAGCAGCAGGAGAACATCAAACACTGTGTCAAATGAAGTTTAAACAGACTGCACAGACCATATGTGCTTTCATTTCTATATGCTAGGTACTGCTCCCAGCATGCTTTGCAGCTCTCATCAGCCTTAAAGAGCCTCTAGCACTGTTAATCCACCTATGAACGGGCCTCTTCATTGATGCCATGACAACCAGTAAACAGTGGACACCTCACTGCCAGCTCAACAGTCATCAACACATTGTTCACGGGCGGAGCGCGGGTGTAGGGGACACCCGGACACCTGGTGCAGCTGATTTGTATCAGTGTGCGCTGAAACTCTCTCTCTCAGAGTCTGCTCATCCACACAGGCACAAACACTTCGCCCATTTTTCAGCAGTAAACAATACGACTTTTAATGGCTGGCCAGTGATGTAGTGTTGATGCAGAAACAACAACAATGTGGGCATTATTCAAGAACCAGACCACAACAATACAACAACAGACACGCACAGCCTAACATCCATCCCTCTGTCCACCCATTAAACCAGCTGCACACCAATGAATGAACAAAACCTACACAGCACCTATCCTGGGATACGCACACACTGCATTTAGTCACTTATGTTCTGACTGAATTGTCAACATGTGAGACAAACTGAGACAAACACATTTCCCAGATTTCAGTGTTATGAGACTTCAATGTACTATTGAAACAAACCCTGGCCCACACTGCTTGTCTGAGGTCCTGCTCTTACGCAATAATGACCAAACTCATCACATCTGACTACTGACCCTCTAAGACATTTACATAATCGATCATGTACTGTCTCAGGGGACGCAGTAGTAGTCTAATGGCATTGTAAGCCAGTTTGTGGCTGCAAGACTAAAACTCTGGACTGTGGTATACTAAACACAAACTGGTTTAGTTGAATTACTCAGCAGCTGAGAACTGAAAACTGTGGTAGTATGAGTCCCACTATGATCCCATGTCCCTCCACTATGACCTTCCTCCTGTGCTGCTGATAACATGAACAAGTTTGGTGTTGTCCCAATTAGACTTTCTGTGTGGGGTCATTTGTGCAGATAAAACAACAAACATGACCATGAAGAGCTAATTATCACTACAATGCATCATTCTGTCAGTCTGATATCACATTCCCCAAGAGAGCAGGATTTAAAGATGTCAAAAACTTTCCTGATAAACAAACAGAGCTTAGTGTTAAAAATATTCTGAGTGGACCTGACATACCTCACTCAGCCCCAACATAGACAATCCATTAACTCACAAAAGAGCCATCACTAGAGATAATAACAACCGGTGTCTGCAGATATATAATAAATGATTTATAAGCTGCCAATTTGCTGCATCTGCACACTGCAGAGCCTTTTAAGCTGGGACCAACTGGTGCTTAGAAGTAAGGTGAAGTGGGGGGAGAGAGGGGGATGAATAAGGAGGGAAACCAGGCTCTGAGGGCAATGGGGTCTGCAGGGGGTTGTGGCTGCATTAGTGTTAGTGTGTGTCTCCTGGCTTTGTTCTATCTTTATTTATTTTTTTTAACAAGGAAGTGTATATGTGAGTGCATGACGTGTGATGCCTGCATGTCTGTGTTTTCATGTTGCTGAGTGTGTGTGTGTGTGTGTGTCTGTGTGTGTGTGTGAGAGAGAGAGAGCAGCAGTGAGCCCAGCATGGGGCTAGTGTCTGGAGCATGTAATTGAAACATGGTCCCATGCAGCGCTACACAGTGACCCCACTAATCTCCTCCTGACAAAGTGGCTTAGTTTCTATAGGGTCATATGGCACAGCGAGACAGCTTAAACACAACAGAGCGCGCGGCCCAGCCTGCCATGACCAGCAGGCCCCGGGGTACCCATGCATTCAACAGGTCACACTCAGCAACTCATTAGTTAGGATGCTCTTTAGAAATCGAACTTGTACTCTGCCAAAAACAAGTTTACACCGTCCCTATGCATTTGAAGAGTTACCTCCCATATGACTGCCATGGTAAAATACAAGACCTCTTTACTGGACCCCCAGGGCAGTTTGATAAATGGTCATCAGACAGAATTTTAAAGTAAAGTAAATAAAGTATTACTTTACTCTTGATTGCGCTTCATGATTTTTTTTTTTGTTTTGTTCAGCCTTGTTCAGTGAATGCAGGCTTTGCGGGTCAGAAGTGGGACAGCAAAGAGTTACAAAAAAAATATTATATATACACAAAATATTTCTTTTAATTGTCTTTCTAAACTGTGCTGTTAAAACCTCAAACAAGATCTTACTTTGTGCTTCCTTATGAGAGGAGGTCGGAGCTAACAATTATGTGGAAACACTTCCTCTGTGCTTACCTTTCCGCTGTAGGAAGAGCCTGAGCAGAGGGCTGGCAGTGGAGATGGCCTTGTGGTAGTTGTCATCATTGTTGATGGGCAGCAGGTCGCCGTGCACATCAGCATAGCCCACCAACAACTCCACATTGGGGATGCGATGTACATGCTGCAGGAGGCCATAGAACTCGTCAAATCGGCCCGGCTTTGACCGATCCAAGGAGAACCGACGAAACTCTGCACCAAACTGGGACAAGACACGCACGCATGCACCGTGAGCAGAATCGCACAAACAAAAATATACGCATGGTCATGGGGAGTCTAATTTAAGAGCCAAAGAAAAACAGCCTGAGATGTAGTAAAACAATTATGCATACAATGCACACGCACAATATTAATGAACATCTCTTCAAAGAGTCTGAGATTTGAGGCCATGACTGATAAGCATACACTACGCTGCACTGGTAGCTTTCATAATTTCAACTGTAGCTGTGTAAGTGAGCTGTCTTTCATGTGGACAAGCTCCAACACTCCACATATGATGAATTATTAATCTAGACTTTGTGACGTGTGTCTCTATCTGCCTGCATTTGCGGACGTAACATGTTTAAGAAGCTGACTAACCAATGCTTCGTCTGCAGCTGTTCTGAGAAACACTGTGTTCTCAGCACACACGCATTTCCACGAAAGCAGGTCACTGGCTTCTGAGTAACATCCCTATCAGTGTGTTCTGGTTGGATCAATGGCTGCAGATGCCTGATCTTTGGTACAATGTCTCCTTGGTGGTGTGGATGACAAGCACCAAGTGTTGTGGTTACTGTTGCCCAGCACTGACAAAAGATGATCTACCGCTCACTGCCAACCTGAACTCTGGTCATCATATGCATTAGTGCTAAGCATGATCATGTTAATTACAGGTTAGGAAACAGAGCAGGTCCCAGGCCTGTTTTTTCTGAGTACCTAGATTAGATCCATGAAAAGGCAAAACCTTTTCAATGACCATGGACTGTTCAGTTTGGGACTGAGCTGAAAAAAGTAGAAAAAGTTACTTTATAAGTGTCAGGTGGGAAACTTATATTGTAACTGTTAAGAGGTAGAACCTAAAAAAATAGGCCAGAGTTTGTGTCAACACATGTAACTAGTTCTAAAAACTTGTTTTGACCAGCAAACAGCGCCTCTAGGCCCATTTCTCTGGGTGTGTAACCGGGCCGTGGGCGGGAGGCGGGAGACAGGCAGCAGGCGGCGGAAGGAGCCCTGAGCCTGTGGCAGGCCGTATGACACCTGTACGCACAGGAACATGGCACGACAGGCAGCTTTTAACACACCATGTCGGGGTAAAATGACACAAACATCTTGTAATCTGTGTAAACGCCCCACTGAATTATGTTTCGAGGGAAACTCGGCTCACACCTGAGTTCGTCTTCGGTGGAGGAGCAGGGGAGGGGGCGGCGGAGGAGGCGGACAGGTGACAGTGTGTCACCGCTGTGTCAGCTGACGATAACCTCCACCTTCAAACTTACCAGCTAGCTACCAAACTTATCGGCTCCGTGTATCATCGACATACGCCACAGTGAACATCAAAGTTTTAAATATGGCGAGCTACCAGCGAGCTAGTCGGACCGACACAGCCGGTGTTGGCTAGTGAAGCTTTAGCTCGCACCGATGTAATTTGTAGGATATCACAACTTGCTATGAAGCCACTTAGCAGGCTAATTTAGCCAGAATAAGAATCACAGCGACAGTTCAGACCACAAACACAGCCCGTTAACTACAAACAAGTCTCCGTAAGCACCTTGCTCTTCACCTCCACGGCACTCAGAGAACGGCTGCTCGGCACTCGGTGGTTTTTGTTCATGTTTCGCTAACGGCGGGTCGCCGCCAAACCACTCACTCACTCGCCCTGATCCTGCCGCCGCCGCCGCGGCCGCTGCGCCCAAGAAGCCGTATGAGTGAACCGGTAATTTCTCCAGTAACACGGACTGTCCCACGACTTCTCGACGTCCGTCGTCTAGCGTCGTGTCTCCAGGAATGTGACAGCGGCTGCCAACCAGCCGAGCTCAGCCCGTGTACTTGTCTCCTCTCATAGTGGCCGATGCCAGCGCTGCTACAACACAAGCACTGCGTACGGACCCGTGTTACCTCTGTCTGGGACTCTACCTCTCACTGTGCCTGGAGAGCGGGCCACAACACTCTTCAAAGTAAAAGAAGCAGCGTCGATAGCTTTCTCTCGCCCTCCACTTCAAAATAAAAGCCCAGCCCCGTCCGACAGAATGTGACAAGTGATAAAAATACAGATGAGCACACTGCAAGTGAAATCATTATTTATCATCGTTATCTGTTTATCTGTTCACAGAGTGAAAAAATAGAATTATTAAAAATAAGTGATATGTTGGCTACAAACACACACCCACATGCTGTATGTACAAAGACACACACAGGGAGTCTTAGGCCACCCACAAAAAAAAATCAAGTAATTAGTCAATCAAATATTCAGTGTGACCTCCTCTTCCACTGGAGCAACAGCAGGAACCTGGCTCCTAAACCTAAATGGAATGGAGCCATAATTAATGCCATTGCTAACACCTGTATTTGTATTTGATGTTGTATGAGGTTAACTCATTGGAAGCTGCTAATATGTATAAGACCAACTTTCATTCACATCATTCCATTCAAAATGACAAAGATCACAGAATTTGACAGACTTAAAATCATGATTTTGCATCAAGGCCACTCTCAAAGGGGAATCAGCAAACAAACTGGATACTGAAGATGTGGTATTCAAGCTGTTATAAAGACATTTGAGGAATCAGAAGAGGACGAGGACAAAAAGGACTGGAATGAGCTTTGTGGAATAGCAGCAGACAAGAAACCACTTTTTCAGAAGGGGAACAGGGTGAAAAGACTAAGACATGCTAAAGCTCACAATGATTGGAGTGAAGATCAGTAAAAAAGATTATTAGGGAGTGACCAATCCAAGTTTAAAATTTTTGGGTCCAATCGTGGACAATATGTGGCGGGGGGTCTGTCCTGGTTACTGCATTACTGCCAGCGGTGTTGGTGAATCATGATCAGCATCATGATCCCATCAAATTGATGGGATCATGATGCTGAAAAGTTTTTAATTCATCATGCCATTCCTTTTGGAAAGCACCTGTTTGGGAATTTTTCAGCATATATTGATCCCAAGCTGACTGCTAATGCAGTGAAATCATATTTGGGGAAAAAAAACGGCTGATAAAACACCTCCATAGAGTCCAGACCTGAATATTATAAAGGCAGTATGGGATCACCAGGACAGAGAAAGAAAATAAATACAGCCTCAATTTAAAGGAGTATTTCAGAAAACTTGAGGACATTCTCCCCAAAAGAGTTCAAGATGTGCTTAGTGCCAGGGGAGGTAGTAGAAGTACTCATTCTTGCCTGTAGAAGCCATTTTGTTCTGATTTTTTTGTCATTTTGTGTCCATATTTCCTGTGTTTTGCTGTTTGTATCTTAATAAAGAGATCAAAAAATAAATATGGATGGTCATTAACACTTTGAAACAACAAAGCTAAGTGGTGGCCTAGGACTTGTGCACAGTACTGTACATTACCAGGAAGAATATATAAATAATCAAATTTGCCATTATTTTTTACAATGTGTGGTAACATTTGCATATTTAATAAGGTTAGTGTGTATAGTAAATAGTATAGTAATAATAGTATATCAGAGGAGTCATTACAATAACAGAAATAGCTCTGCATAAAAAATTTATATGGGTAATAAATGTAAAATGTTATAGATGACTGCACCTCGTTTCTTACTGTATAGTGACATCTTTTGGCCAAAAGGCATATTGGTCTACTGCTGCAGGCTGCTCACTTAAATATGTATTTCCTTCAAATGTTATGAGTACATTATGTCCTCCCACTGCATAGCAATAAAAAGATAATACAGAAAATGTTTTGAGTTATGCTGTTGTTTTACCTACTGTCATTGATCATCTTAAATGACCAATACTAGTGAAAATCAGTTCAGTGTAGATCAGTGTCTAGAATATGAATTACTTTTGTTCTAGTTGACCAAAAGTAGTGGTAAAATGATAATAATATATATTGTGAGGCATAATTAGATGCAGAAAATTAAAGGCAAAATAAAATCAGAAACTAAAATGGTGTGTACATTTGCAGAATTTACGTTTGTGAATGTGAATGTGAATAACGTATAAATACAATATCCACAACATCATCATTCACCTCTCAAAAATATTACAATACAAGACTCATTACTGAAAATGAAAATATGTGTAAAATATTCTTGACTTTTGCATCATGCAGCAAAAGAGATGAAGAACAATTTTTTGTGGAGCACATCAGTGTCCAGAAAATAGGCCTAATTTATTTTTATGTTACTATGATGCAGTATTTTAAAAACATTCTTCGTTAAATAAAAAGTATTTACAAGGCAACAGGCTTTTTTAACAGCAGTAAGCCAAGTATTTTTAAAACTTCATTAATGAGCAATAAGATTACAAAGATGGGATTTGACATGGTACATGATGATAAAATGACTTTATTTGCTTAGCACATCTCAATGGGAAATGGAACAAATATTATAAATAAAATACAGGAATAAAATGGGCAATTAAAAACACTGAAATACAGCTAAAAACAGACATAAGTAAAATTGAAAAGAAATTATGAAACTAAAAGCAGAGTGTCGACAGTGAATGTAAAAACAACTGTCTGAACAGGTGCCTTTGACTGACTGAAGAGTCAACATTGGATCATCATTAAAGATTTTGCCTGCAAACTAAATTTATGCGTCCAAAAGGATTGAGAATTCAAGGGTGTGTACAAAGTGTTCATATGCAACCTAAACCTAAACCAAAAAGAAAGCATAATACCTTTTCAATGTTATCTGGGAAGAAAACATACTGTTTTATGAACTGTGACCCAGATCCTCAGAGCTCACAAAGATTTTAATTAAATAGTGACAAATTAATAACAGATAATTTATTTGGCAAAAGGCTAGAAACACCAATTTGTTGAAAATATGAGACAAAATGAGTTTACAGTAAACTGAAAAATGGTATATCTTGAGTAGGCATCATAACATTGTCCCACCAGTTTGCACATGAGCAAAACTCTAATCATCCAGAATAGGTGGAGACACCTGTAAGCTAATGATTTATGATGGAGGATGGGAGACAAAAAAAAAACAGAGTAAATGCAGTAGCAGTGGTAAGTTCATTTTAAATGCACAGAATTAGTTTTACATGCTCCAAGTGAATCATAAGGAATTATATTCAACAAATAAAAAGGTTTCCTCCACACAGAGGAACTGATGCATTATCTTTATCAAACCAACTTACAATGACAGAGGAGGGCTGCTTCAAATGACAAGACGTCACTTCATTCAAAATGTTTTCAGCCTTGCAGCTCATCAGTGTCACAACCACAGTGACTGATTTTAAAACAGCAAATACACAGTAACTCCTCTCAAGATAATCGACACTGAACCTACCGAGGCAATCAAATACTCAATGAGCATCCTTTGCGATAAAAAAGAGTACAAATTAGCTCAGGTGGCACGGTGGTACAGTGGTTTGCACTGTCTCCTTGCAGCAAGGCCTTTCTGTGCCTTGATAGTTCTCCAGCTTCCTCCCACAATCATAAGACAGTGAATACCTAGATCCAGAAAAAATATCATTGTGTGAAGTTAATTAATCAGTAATTATAAACCGTCACTGATTTATGCCCATTGGCAGCCACTCTCACTCTTGTGTCCCGAAGGCACATTGTGTTTTCTAAAGCAAAGTTTAAGGCTAACTGGTTATTAGACTAACTTATGTGCAACTGAGTACAACTGAAAATGTCTGATTGGAGAAGCAATACATGTAGTTAGTTCAGCAACAGCCTTTGTGGATTTAAGGGTAGTCTCAAAATGCCCATAAAAAAAACTTTCCTCTGAGTATCCTTTTTCTGAAAAACTGAGGATGTCATATGACAATGTGTACTACTGCTTTCACACAACAGTGCAAACTGGATCTAACCAGAGCAGAAAGAGAAGTGGGAGGGTCCAGTGCACGACTGTGCAAGAGGCCAATACATCAGAGTCTCCAGTTTGAGAAATGATGCCTCAGCTGCAAACTTCATGTTATGGTACCCACAAAACATCAACAATGAAGAGGCAACTGCAGGATGCTGGGGTTGTAGGCAGAGTGGCAAAGAAAAGCCATGTCTGAAACTGACCTGAAGGAAAAGATTAAGATAAGTAGGAGAACGTAGACAGGGGACAGCAGAAGATTGGAAAAAGTGTCATGGATAGATGAACCCAAGTTTGAAAAGATGCTGTGGTGTCTGCTGCCATCGGTCAACCAGGAGGGAGGAGATGCAATGGTAATGGGTGCTTTGGTGGTGGTTTAGTGGGAGATATATATGTGATAAAAAAAAATGGATTTTGAACAAGGAACGCAATCACTCCATTTTCTAACATTACACCAAAATGTGGAAGACACTTGATTGGAGGAAATTTCAAGGATGTTGGGTAACAAATATACAAGAAGTGTTTAGAGAAAAAGCTCTCAGTGGGCTTTCTAACTACAATGGAGTGGCCACAGTCACTGGACATATAAGAAGGTTTCTCCATAATACTTCAGCAAAGGATTCTCTTTTCTATCAAGATTTTTTATTGTCACCACCTCTATAAATTTATGGCTGGAGCAGCACTGGGCCATTGCCTCATCCATAAATGTCTGCGACTGAGTGATGGAGTTACACCATTGGTCAGCCAATTTTTGGACTTTTCTCATTGGCCATTGCTCTTTCAAATTGTTTTGGCAGCAACTGACTGTACTATGTCATCTGGGGGCGCTAACCACTCTCTAAAGCACCTCACCATTAGGCCCGCATTGATTTTTCTTTTGTCAAACTTCATTATTCTGTGGGAGTGCACTGTTGAGTCTGCAGGGTGAGGGTGCTCCCACTAACCCTGAGATGACAGAGCACAGGAAACAGCTGCAGGGATAAAACACAAATTTATTCATTTTGGACTAAAATATGTATTTTAATAGCAGCAGGGTCATGTGTTTCAGGTGCAATGCAAAGAAATGTCCACCTAACATGTTGTTGCACAGGACACTGACCAGAGCTGCTCACACCATCACCTCTCACCTGAGGAACAGAAAATGAGAATATCTTTAAACAGATAACTACAAGATGACAGACACTTCGCTCCACAGACACTCACCAGTAGCTCAAACTCACCTCCCTTCCTCGCTCGCTCCTCTCCCATGATATGTGCACCGTGCTGCAGCAGACATCCTCTTTCCACCTACGAGGGGCGCCAGCAGCTGCCTCATTGTCACACACACACCTCCTCATTTTCGGTCCCTTCTTCCTCTAGTGCACCCACTGCTGCAGAGGAGGCCCTCAGTCTGCTGTCTCTCTCTCTCTCTCTCTACAGTAAGATGATGATGACGTCAATAGCTGAGTTTCTGTGAATCTATTCATGCAACACCCTGGAAAGTTTGATTCAAATTTTGACTGACAAATTGTAGCCTATTTGCATCATGTGTTGGCTGTCAATTTATTATGGTGAAAAAATAAAACACACAGATGTCCTCGATCCCCAATGTGGAGAGAAGCTGATATTCACATATCTAATCCAATCAGTCAAGTTACTATAAACCGTGTGGGAGCTGGGACACTGGAAGCCCAACATGCAGAGCTGATGGGGGATAAGTGTGTGACTGTAACTTACTGCTGTGGTTTGTTACTGGTGTAGGGTTTTCCCTATGCACTGAAAACTGGCTTCATCTTTGTAAAATCATCAGTGGTTCTCAACCTACAGGTCAGGACACCCCAAGCAGTCCCATGATGAAAGAGTCACCACGCGATTAGAGGGATGAAGATAAAATGGCTTGTCTTTGCTGTCTATAATTTTTGGGGTTTTTTTAGTGAAATACTTGTTTGCCTTTCATGTCTTTTGCAGTTTTTACATTTCCTTGAAGACACTGAAACTGGAAGCGCCTGACCTTTTTCACAGGGGTCACAGGTTCAAAGGTTCAGGAAGTGCTAGCCATCTGACATCTTTTGGCTTTCCTGGATTCAGAACTGGCTTAAATGTCTTGATTTTTCCATGACTTTAATCAAAGTTCCTCTCTCTTCACCTTAAGAGTGTGCGAGTAATCAAACCCCACTGACTGTTCCTCTCTGTACTGTCACGAGTGGATGTTACTGCTGTGCACTCAGGGCTCTCTGCAGTGGTGTAAGGGTGTAAGTGTCCTCCAGAGTGGCAGAAGCCTGGTTTCTTGTCATCTCTTTGATGACTTGTAAATTTGTCTCTTTGTATCTCCCATTTACTCCCCCATTTTCTCCCTGTCTCACCCCTAACCCCCACCCCCACCCCAGCTGACTTTTGTCCTGATTCACCACAGGGTCTCGCTCCGTCTCTTTTTCCTCCCTCTCCGTCCATATTGCATTTTTCTCTGTCTGCTGAATGATTCAATTCCACCATATTCTTTCCATGAATCATTTGTTGTGTGTGTGTGTGTGTGTGTGTGTGTGTGTGTGTGTGTGTGTGTGTGTGTGTGTGTGTGTGTGTGTGTGTATACAACAAGGCCACTCCGACTGCAGGAGGCGCTAGTGGTGGGATAAGCCTGCAACCATCTCTCTCTGTCTCCCTCGTGCACCCCCCCTCCCCTTGTCATACTACCCCCCTCAATCCTCCCTCTGCCCC